>JAODAL010005075.1:0-148058 GCA_025379985.1 Phyllomedusa bahiana
AACCCGCCATGACCCCCCACCCAAATGTGAGAAATGAGTCTGGTTCAAACTACCTGCCTCAGGGAAATATTCTGATGCTGCCAACCCCCCCTGATTCCAAAACATCTGGTTTACAGTTTTTTTCCATCTGCCACCCCCCAAACCTTTTTTACCAGGGGAAAGGTTTTTGCCACCCACCCCCACACTCTGGGCATTGTGCCCTTTAAAGAAACCTTTATGCTTTCTTTCTGTTCTGTTGCTGGGGCCTTGCCCCCCACCCGTTTTTCCCCTTTTTGCCACTCTCTGACCTCATGCCTTTTCTTCTCTGGCCCTGACCTCCCCTCTCTGTCAGGGGCCACTCTGTGGGCCCACTCCAGTTTTTGCCCCCTCCAGAAAGTCATTGTGCCACCCGTTGACCCCCTTTCTGCCCGCCCCCGTCCCCCTCCCCTCCTGTCATTTTTGGCCCCTTTGGGGGCCTAATACGTTTTGCCACCTCCAGAAAGTCAAATTTTGCCACTGTCCCGACCCCCATTTGGGGGCTGCTGCCGTGCCTCCACACTGTGTCATTGGCCACTCTTGGCCCACTCCTGTTTTTTTTTCCACCTCCAGAATTCTTGTTTCCCCCTGCCCGAAACCCCATGTGCTGCTGGGCCCTGCCCCCCACACTGTGTCTTTGGGGCCACTTTTGTGGCCTACTCCTTTTTTTTGGGGCCCCCTCCAAATGTCATTGTGCCCCTGTCTGACCTCATGCGCGCCACCGTCAACTCCAAATCTCTGTAAATTTTTGCCACTTTCCTTTTCCCACTACTGGGTTTTTCCACCTCCAGAATGGGCATTGTGCCATGTCTGACCTCATTTCTGGGTGCTTTCTCCCGTGCCGTTTCCCTCCCCCACTCTGTCATTGTTCCCCTCTGTGACCCCCATTTTTGTGCTGTGGCTGCTGCTGTTTCCCCCACACTCGTCATTGTGCCACTCTGTAGCCTACTCCCGTTTTTTCCACCTCCCGAATGTCATTTTTGCCACTGGGTTTACCTCATCGCTGCCCCGTCCCTCCACCTCTGTCATTTGTCCATCTGTGGCCAATTACTGTTTTGCCAAACCCCCAGGGAAAGTCCTTTTTGCCCCTGTCTGACCCCAATTTTGGGGTGCCCTGACCTCCACCTTGTCATTTTGCCATTTTGTGGCCTACTCCTGTTTTTTTCCACCTCCAGAAAAAACACTGTCCACTGTCGACTTTTTGCTGCTGTGGGGCCGCCGTCAACCCCCACACTTGTCCCACTAATGTTTCCACCTGAGCTCTCAGCTTTTTTTTTTCCCGCCTTTTTGCTGGCATGACTTTAAAACAGGCTACATTCCCCTTTAGTTTTTTTTGGGCGTTTTTTCCTTCTTTTAAATGCCCCCCGGGAATTTATAGTTAAGCGATTCTAAAAGGGGGCGGCAGTTTATGGCGGGGTCATAAATAAAAAAAACAACATTGAAAGAAAACCAAACCCAAACTCCCCTGCATATTTAAGCCTGGCACAACGTTCTACAGCACCCCCGCAGGCTCTGTGCCCCCTGAAAAAGCTGCTTTTTTAAAGTGATTCGTCCCCCCAAATCCTTCGGGGAAAGAATTTAAATTTTTTCGGGGAAAATTTTGGCGAAGTGACCAAAACAAATTTTTGAGAAAATTTGCCCATCCCCTAGCTTTTTACACCCCCAAAATTTGCTGTTTAAAAAAAATAGTTTTTTTAGTAAGAGATAAACATAACACCTTTGCAGACCTTCCCCTAATCAGTATAGTGGGGGAAGCGGTAAAGGCTCCCCGCGTCCACCCGGGGCATATATTTGTGTGGGGACGGGCCCCCAAAAAATCCCCCCCGGGCCTCTAATTTGGCTTCATCCTGCATATGTCAGTTGACTATGCCCCTTTTTCCTCTCCAAAAGTTCTTTGCCCCATAAAAACGCCAAAGTGCTCCAGCCCCCTTTTTTTCAATCAAAAGCAACTTTTTCACGGAAGTCCCCAAAATTGACTTCTTTCAGAACCGAAGTTTTCCTGACATTCTAAACAAATTTCCCACTTCGTTAAAATAATCGCCCATCTCAGTTATAATGGTTCGTGCCCCCCTCCTATTTGATTGGTTGGTTTATGCCGGACAATGAGAAGGTTTACAAAATTTAAATTTTATGTTTTTCCCCGGCAATTTTCATATCGAATTCCTGAGTAGGGCCGGTGATGGCAACAAACCGTTGTTTAGTGATTTTATTTATTATGTTTATAAAAAGGTTTAGCTATTTTACAGGAATGTTTACACGGAAAAAAAACGTTTATTTACTAATACCCAGCTATGGAGCTGAGTTTTTCGTGCCCCATCTCTCCATAGACTCAAGGGACAAAATCTGTGCTCGATTGGCCGGGGTACCAAACCCCCGCTGTTCAACCAATTAGCTTTTTTATGCCCTTTTTTATGTATTTTTTAAATTTTCCCGCCTTTTTATGTTATTGGTCAAAACTTTCCCCTTCTTATAATGGGTCACTGTCGCTCCTATTTGTTGGTTGGTTTATGCAAAACCAAAGAGAAGACTTACAGAATTTTTGAAATTTCTGTATTTCCTGGCAATTTACAATATACAAATTCCTGATGTTGCGACGGTCACGGCGACAAACACATTGTTAGGGATTTGATTTATGTATGTTTATAGAAGGGTTTAGCTCTTTTTCAGATAATATTTTACGACTAATTAAAACGATTTTTTTAATCGATACTATCCGAGTCGCGACACGTCTATGACTGAGAACGACCAAATAACATTGCGATTACCCGACTACCTCACCATCTGAAAACTTGGACAATAGGAAAAAGTATGCTCCCTCGTTGATTGGCCGGTAGAGAGCCAAGGTCCCCCGCTAGCTCAACCAATCAGCTCTTTTCTGCCTTTATCTTCCTTCTATTGCGAGCTCTGCTATTTTTATAGAGTAACTTGGCCAACCTTTTCATTTGTATGGTCAATACTACTGCCATAGGTTATGCATGGCTGTCACTGGTGCGCTCCTAATCTGACTAGTGGTATGTTTTTTTGCCGAACCAATGAGAAGGAGCTGTGACAGAATCTTGAATTACTGAATATCCCCGGCAGTATTTCAATATGCCCATTCCTGAGTAGTGCCGTTATTTGATTTTTTGTTTAGTGATTTTTTCATGGATTTGTGTTTAGAGGGTTTGACATGCTCTTTTTCAGAGAATATTTTTTTTTTTTTTTAAACACCTATTAAAACAATGATGTTTTTTGTATTTCATACACCATCAACTCATGAGGAGCTGAGTAGCTGAGATTTATTTCTTGAGGCGATCTTATATAATTTTCACGTTAATTTGTAATGATCACTTTTCACTACCTATAATTGTTTTTTAAGACAGCTTTGATTTTTCTCACTTAATTCATTCATTTCATTTGAAAGACAACTCTTTTTGCTATTCACTAACATGTTTAATGATTTCTCGCTCATTTCCTGCCTGTATCGAATCGGAATACATGTTAGGCGCAGTCCTGCGCCTAAATCCCGCACTGCGCCTCACACACTGGCGAGGCGCAGGGAACTTTTCACCCCATGTATGAGTGCACCTCCTCGGCTGCAATCTTAGGGGCGCATCCCGCACTGCGCCTAAGTTCCCCCCGGCACTGCGCCTCACACACTGGGAGGCGCGGTGGACTTTACACTGCATGTATAAGCGCACCTCGGGCGCCAACCATACAATGAGCCAGCTTTAACGTTCGAGCGCTCGAAAACGTGCGCTCCGACGCGAGATTCATACATGTCACCCTTGGTTTGTAAAAGATGTGTGGAGCACCTATGACAGTGGACAAATGCGTCTCTTTCCATTGCTCATTCAACAGAAGTTAAAGAAGAATATGAAAATGTAAAAATCGGATTACAGGAAATCTGTTATCATGAACATCAGATGTCAATTTGTGTTCATCTGAAGATGTTGAACGTTTTGCTTGGATAGCAATCTGGATAAACAAAATACCCATGCTTCACGTGCCTTTTGGATAGCAGGGCAAAGCAAGATCATTGGACAAAAGTGTTTTATTCAATGTCCATTAAACACATATCCAAAGAATGGAGACTTGGACGCTGCTGATGCATTTCTGACCTTAGTTATAGGTGGAGCAGAAGCAGCATATGATTCTTTTTAAACAACATTAGGTAAAATACTCCACTTAAATCTGATCACATGGCCATAAAGGAAAACACACATCCCCAATATTATCATGCAATGAGCATTCAATAAAAGTAATAAAAAAATCAATAATTAACAATAAATAGTTAAGACCTCTAGGTATAGCTATACATAAAACAGGCCTGCATAACATTATGGCCTGTGGGCTACAAAATTATTTCTAGTGGCTCGCAAAACTGTATCGCAAACGGTCAATGTTTTGCAAACCCTGCTACAAAATAGCCGACACCAGGGGGCATTACCGGCCTGTTTGGAGGTTCTTCAAGGCTGAGTAGGACCAGTCCCAGCAGTGCTACTGGTCGAAACAAGGGCATTTCCATGTGGATAATTCTGCAGATCCAATATAATGTAAGGATCCACTACTTTTCTCTGTTCAATTAAACATGTTTTCTATTGCCATCTCTAGAACCTGTTTTTAACTCTTTCTGTACCTAAAATCAGAAAAACCAGATATGTATCTACTATGTACTAACCTAAAATGTTTACATACTGTATCTTGGATACATTCCTCACTTCAGGATTTACAGATGTAGCAGAACTAAACAGAACAAATATTGCACTGTGATATCACGGCACAGAGTGTTATCTCTACTTTCTCTATGCTGTTCAATGGCCTTTGTTTACAGATCAGAGCAGATAACACGCAAAGTCTTGATATCACGGTCAAGCTGTACTCTGCTACATCTGTATAGCACTATAAGGTCCGGTTCACACGGCTTATTGCCGACGTAATTGCGGGGACGGATTTCGCCCCGCTGTTACGCTGGCTCCGTGCAGCGGGGGCGGGGTGGGGGACCGGCAGCTCGCCGGCCCCATAGACATGCATTATCCACGGCGTGTATCCTCCCGGGATAATGTGCATGTCACTTTCTCCCCCCTAGGGGTATTTGCTGAGCGGGGAGGAGAGATGGAATCCATTGTTCTCTTTGAGAACTATGGATTACCGTAATGCCTGGCACGGATTTCAGCCGTACAGCAACAGCGTACGGCGCGCAATACGGCTGAAATCCGTGCCAGAAATAAGCCGTGTGAACAAGGCCTAAGTGTGTTTCCTTTTTCTAACCTTTGACTTATGGCTAACACACCCAAAATATAATAAAGAGCTATCTGTACAAAAAGTTCCATGATGACAACAGAGAAATTAAACTTATTTTAGCGCTAACAATGGATGACACTATCCTCGCCAAGTTTGTAAATAAGGACTTAGGGTGACATGTATGAATGGACCAGCACCAGTTTTCTGGCGTGCTTTGTGTCAAAAAGCTGTCATCGCCCTGTTTTCTAGATGTATAAACAGTCCTACTTCAAACTTTGGTGAAAACAGCGCCGGTATCAACACTTTGTAATGTGGCAAAGATTTGTGGCGTTCTGGGGGTGGGTTGCACCACATTTGTAGAATTAGACACATTTATGAATGTGTGACACCAAACCTAGGTGCATAACGGTGAGAACAGCTAGACCAAGTTAAAGGTGGTCTGCCTCTGTTTTCATAGTGGAACTGCTAAGTGCCTGTATGTTTGGACTGTAGAAGAACAGGTTCATCCATTCTGGAGCATTCTACACTGCCTTAAAGCTATTTAGAACTGGGCTATAAGCACCAAAGTTCAAATATGTCACCCATAAGTTCTTTGTTATCTCTCAGAACATGAAACATACATTGCAAGCAAACCACTTTTTAACACCCAAAATATTCCAGCCAAATGATCATTGGTGAACATTACAAACCTGACAGTCATCTAGATCGTGGCATACATTTTGCTGGCCATTTAATAGTCTGAAAGTTTTGAAGAATTCTTTCATTGAGAGCTGATTGCATTTTCATAAAATGACTCTCATACAGGTTAGAGAACATTTGATGGAGCTAATACATTGCATTAACTAGATAATTCTCTTATTATTTTGTCTAAAATATGCAGGAGTACTAACAAGACGAAGTTATGAAAATGAGCATATTAAAGTGTGTCCGACAAGTGACAAGTTTTTTTTTTTTTTTGTTCATTCAATTTCCTTTTTAAAATTTGAGCAGTGATTGCAATTAGATAAATTAAAGGAAGTTCATAAATCTGCAATACCAATTTCATTTGAATCATTTTACTGTCAGTGCTTAAGTTAATAACCAAAGGTAGTAAGATGGCACGACTGGCTTTACAGCTGACAAGAAGAATAGCCTGCTTGATGGCATATTACAGATATAACCTTTAGAATGTATTTAATATGATAGCAATGTCATAAAATGTTAAAAAATGATATTTTAGAATGCTGTACTACAAGGGAATTGTGTTGATAAGTTGGATGGATTCCAGATTATTTGTTTGATATACTATATAAAGTAAAAGTCAAGTAAGCGTCCACATACACAGCCTCATGTGTAGATCCTGTGCGTGCTCGAGTGGATCAGTAGCAATCCGTAGTCGTAGAGCTGCACAATTTCAACTAGAATCAATGCCCTAACATACCATACATGTCTTTGCATGAGCTATTTACTTGCTGGAAGTTTATAAGAATGTTTTGTGTTGGTTGGTGGTTGGGGTTCGGTGTGGGGTTTGTTTGTTGGGTTTTGTGTCCCAATCCCGCGGGCGGCAAAAGTGTCCCGGAACGGAAATACGCCGGTGCCGTTGTGTAAAACGATCGAGCCCCGTATTTTACTATTGATAATCGAATTTAAATATTAGGCTTTGAGGGAACTTATTTTTCGGGGAAAAATACGGATTTTGGGCCCCGACGGATTTTGACGATCGTCCAATCCCGTCCAGTCAAAAATCGCGTCCGAAATAAGCCGTGGTGAACCGAGGCCCTAAAGGGGTAACATGTGGGGAAAAAACAAGCAACCTTGTTTGTAATTGGGGATGTCATTATGGCAAAAACCCTCTGCCTTTGATTTGTTTTTATCTCACAGTTGTCCCCCCCCCCCTATCCTTTTGGGGTGGTTTTAATATTATTTTTGTTATGACACTGAATTATCCCAGTCCCCCAGCCCCTAAGTTACCCACAAATCCCTCCCCCAGAATCCCCTCCCCCCTCCCCCTTGCATTTCCTACTAGCTTGAGAGCTCCATTTTTACATATTCCTTCACAAGCTGTTTGGTAACCCCCCTGGTTCCCAGTTCCCCCCCCACCCCCAGGAAAAGTAAATGGACTCTTCCTTCAACAACAACAAAAACATAGAAACTAGGAGGAAGGAAAGGAAAATGAAGAGAGATGTACCTCTGAATACCCCCTGACCAGTACCCATCCCCAGCCCTTTTAGTGAAAGATGGTAAAATTAAGCTTCTCAGTCTTAGTGAGAATGCAATGGAGGGAAGGGATCTGGAAGGGATAAAAATTTTGAAAACCTAGGAACCTGGAAAAATAACAGTTTTGGTTAAAGACAGAAAAACACAAGAATAACGGGGACACCTGGTGTAAGAACAAGCCAGTTTTTTTGCCCAATGAATCTCCAAATTTACAAAGTTTGGCTTGTTTTCCACTTGTCCCCCCCCCCTTTAAAGGGGCTACGTTTCAACGAACAATCGTCAGTTGGGGGGGGGGGTTCTACTCGCGGGTGGGAGGCGGGGGGGGAGGGGGGTCTTACCCTCCGTCACTTAGTGTGGGGCAGCGGGGGGGCGGCCACCCCAGCTACCCACGGCCCAACACACACACACAACACTCGAGGGACGTGTAGGGCCAAGACAAGTACAACCACAAAATAAAAAACCAGACTCTACAACCGTCAAGGGGTGGGAAAATTAAGTTACAATAACTTGAAATACATCCTAATCATACTGAAACTTAGAAATCACTATTAAAATAAGATGTAACAAACGCATCTAGTAAAAAATTAAAAATTTAACTAATAAGCACAATCATTAATAGAAATAAGAATATTTAGAAAGAATAAATAAATATTAGATAAAATTGGAAATGAATAAGTCATATAAATTGTATTTAGGGGACTATATGAAGATTTTAGAGTTAATTTAATGAATAGGTGTGGTGTATACTATGAAAAAAATATCATCTAAATTCACAGGGAATATTACATAAGGTTTAGAAATAAAGAAAAAAGATGTAGTAAATATGGAGGAGCGAGGACGTTAGTAAGCTAGATACCTTAAGCCGAATAAAATAATGGTCGAATAAGTAAAATTGGAAGAAAATTGATAGTAATTTATAGTGATAAATGTATAAATAGAAAACTAAAATAATAAATTTTAAAGAAATAAAATGAGGCGGGCGACTTAGTGGTTAATATAAGATAAAGTGTATCGAAATAACGGCACTAATAAAATTTTATGTAAATAAGAAAAGTCTGGTGAAAGTATTAAGAGATTGGGTGTGTAATGTGTTGTGGGTGTAGGTGTTTATTGTTGGAGTGGTATTGTGGTGAGTGCTGAGATATAGTGTTGTTTGTGGAGTGGTATTCGGTCTGGTGTTGCTATATTTGGTGGTTTGTTGTTTGGTTGTTGGTAATGTGTGGGTGGTCTGGTTTGTATTTTTTTTGAGTAATTGGTATGTTATGTATGTGTGTTGTTGTTTGTCTAGTTTAGGTGGTGTTAGTTATTTTGGTATGTTTAGTGTTTTGTGTGTTTTGGTTAAGTTTTATGTGTTGTTTAGTTTTGAGGGTTGTCTGCGTTAGTTAGTTGAGGTTTGATTTTTTTAGTTTGTTTTTAGTTTGGTTTTGTTTTGTTTGGTTGTATAATTTAAGTTTTTTAGGATTTGTTTAGGTTATAAAAAGTGTGTTTTAATGGGTTGTTTGTGTTAAAAGGTGTTAAAAGGTGGAAAAAAAATTTTTTTTTTTTTTTTTTTAAATTGAATGTTTGAGATAAACCATATCATTTTTATTTTTATATTAATGTAATGCAACATTCCCACAACAGTTCTTGTTATGTATTGAGACATAGAAGAAAATCAGGCTGTATATTAACCTGGACAGACATTAGGCGGGAAAAAATCTGGCTGTAAAATATTAGGATCAGATAACCAGACATAATGTAGGATATTGTTGCTTGTCATATAGACCCTGACCAGAACCATGATGAACGGAAGAATGGGTCCTGCGTAACATCGACAAGACAGAACTTGAGGAGGAAAGAATGTCCCGCTGTTATATAGAAACAAACCCAGACCAAATTGTAATGAGACTGCTATGCTGTACTATAGAAAACTGACAGACATGAAAATGAATGAGAATGCCTGCCTGTACAATAAGTCCCTGAAACAATGGAAAGAAGGAAGAGAGAGCTGCTTGTAATATAAGATTGAAACCTAAGACATGAAGAATTGAGGAAAGAAAGTGGCCCCTGCTGAAATTAAATAGATAAGACTGAACAGGTACATTATGAATGAAGAGAAATGCCTTATCTACGTAAATAATAGAACCGTGACCCAGAGACATGATGAATGAAGGTGTGGAAGATCCCTGGTGCCCTTGCGTTTACTATAAGAACCCGATACGAAGACTCATGTGAAATAGAAATGAAAGGTAGAATGCCTGCTTTGGTATAGTAGACTTGACAGACTCTATGATGATATGAGGGAAAGGATGCCCTTGCGCAGTGAAAATATAGACAGAACCAGACATGAAAATGAATATAAAGGAGGAATTGCCTCCGTCTGTATATAGACTGAACCCAGAACTATGAGAAAATGATGAATGAAAAGATGCCCCCCCTGATATATTAGAAGCTGACCCCCCGGAACATGATTTGAATTGATGAAGAAATTGCCCACTGTATATAGACTGACAAGGACATGAAAAGAAAATGAGGAGATGCCCCTGTATTATAGACCTGAAAGAAAACCTCTCGATATTGAAATTGAGGAATAAATGCCGCCTGTTAATATAGACCTGGACAGACTATTTATGATGAGGAAAATGCCCCGCCTGTAAATAGACCTGGGACCAGAAAAACCCCCAAATGATTTGATTGAGGAAAAAATAGCCTCCGCTTGTAAATATAAGACTGACCAGAACACATTTATTGATGAGGAGAATGCCCCCGCCTGTAATAGAACCCATGACATGGAACCATGATGCTGAGGAGGATGCACCCGCCCCTGTAATATAGACTGGAACCCCATGAACCATGAATGCCTGGAGGAGAATTAGCCCGCCAGTATAATTAGACCTGGACCAGACATTATGCCTGTTTGGACACAAGTTGAAAAAGATTTGCCCGCCAGTTGAGTAAGAATTTATAAGACCCAGACAGACCAGGATAGCTGAGGTAGAAATTGCCCGTGCTTGGTAATAATAGACAGGAACAGAACATATGATGCCCCCTCTTAGGGGGGAGGAGAATGCACGGGCCTGTATAACACTAGAACCCTGAAACAGACATGATGTAAAATAGGATGAGACATGCCCCCCCCGCTTCGTTAAATAAATATAGACCCTGACAAGAAACCCTTGATAGAAATGAGGGAGGCGAGATGCCCGAGCGAGATAATAATAGAACTGACAAGAACAATATGGATTGATGAAAAAGGATGAATTGCCGCTTGTGTAATAAAAGACCCTGAACAGACAAATGATTTGATGTAGGAAGAGATAGCCCCCCCCCCGCTGTAAGTATAGACGTGAACAGAAACCCAATGGGAGGGTTGGAAATTGAAATGAACGGGGAATGGCCTAGGAAGGCGCGCTGGTGAATAATAGACGAGACCTAGAACCATACTATATGAGGAGGAAGAATGCCCCGCCCCGCTGATAATTATAATAGGAACACTTGATACAGTACATGATGACAGTGAGACAGGAGAATTTCCCCCGTGCCTTGTATAACAGGACCTGACCAGACATGGATTGAAAAGAGGAAGTATGAATGCCGCGCTGTGACATATAGGACTAGGGGACAGACCTCATGAAATGATGAGGGAGGTGCAAGGATGTCCGCTGTAATAATAGCAGCTCCTTGACAGACAATGAATTTGAGTTAGGAGGGTTAGGATTGCCCGTGCGGTATTGAAGTGGTAAGACTGGTACAAGACCATGATGAATGGAGGAGTGAAAAAGATGCCCCCCCCGCGGTAATATAGAACCTGGGACAGACCAAGATAGAAATTGACGGAAGGACGAATGCCACCCGCATGTTTAATATTTAGACCCTGGGACCAAGAACATTGATGATGAGGGAGGAGAGTTTGCCCCCGCTGTTAATAAAAGACTGACAGAGACCCATTAGATGAAAATGATGGAGGGAGGAAATGGGCCCTCGCTGTTATATTAGACCTGTAGAACAGACAATGTGGGGGGGGTTATGATGGAGGAGGGAAAGTATGCCCCCGCCTTGATTTTTAAATAATACCGACAGAACATGAATGGAATGTAGGGAGAATAATGCCCGCTTGAGGTATAATAGACTTTGGACTAGAAACATGAATGATGATGATGGAGAATGCCCGCTGTCTAAAAAAATAACACCTGTACCTAGACAGATATGAAATGAAGGAGGAAAAGATGCCGTGCCTTGATAAATATTAGACTGACAGACATTGCATAGAGAAGGCTATGCGAAGATTGGCCGCGCCTTGTTTTTTAGGGAGGGGGACCCTGACACTGACATGTGATGAAAGGAAGGAAGAAAAGGATGCCCCGGCTGTAATAAGATGACTGAACAGACATGAAGAAATGGATAAAAAGGAGGAGAATGTCCCCGCCGCTTGGTATATAGACTGGACCGTGTGGGACATGAAGATGTGAGGAAAGGAGATTTTGCCGGCTGTAAAATAGTAGACTGGTAACAGACCAAGATGAATGTAGGAGGGGATGAGTGGGGGTGGGGGTGTGGGGTGGGCCGCCGGGGGCCCTGGTGAATGTGAAAAGGGACAGGGTGGGACATACGCATGGAATGTAATGAAGAAGGCAGAAGCCCGGCTGTGGGGGGGGGGGGGTCTCTCTCTCTGAACCTGAACAGGGGGGGACCAAATGATGATGAGGAGGGAGAATGCCCGCCTGTATATAGACTGAACAGACATGGATGATAGGAAGGGAAGAGAAATGCAGTCACTGGTATATAGACTGGAACAGATACATGGATGGAAAAATGATGAAGTGGACAGATGCCGCCCACGCTGGTTATAGAAAGACTGAACCCCAGACCCATGATTGGAAACAAAAGAGGAAGGAGATGCCTCCCCCCCCGCCTGTTAACTGATAGAACCCTGAATCCTAACAAAATGATGATGAAGGATGAGAAGATGCCCCCCCGCCTGTAAATAGACTTGACATGGGGATTGATGAGTAAGAAATGCCCCTGCAGTAGTATAGACCTGAACAGACAATGTAAAATGATGGAAAAGAAGATGCCCGCTGTGTAATATAGACCCCCCTGAACCAGACCAGTGAATGTGATTGCGGGTAAAAGATGCAAGGTCCTTTGAATAATATTGAGACCCCCTGTACCATGAATGGGAGGAAAGATGGCCGCTTTTGTTAAATATAGACTTGACCCAGAACATGGATGAAAGGAATGGATAAGCCGCGATGTTATATAGACCCTGACAAGACATTTAAATGATATGCCCGGCTTTTGTTGATATAGACTTTCGACAGACCCCATGAATTGAGAGGAGTGCCCCCGCCAGTTAAAAAATCTATGAACCCCCTGACCCAGTGACATTAGTTTGGAAAATATAGCTAGCCCTGTTATAATAGACTGAAACAGTACCCATTGTGATGAAATGAGGCAAGCCCGCAGTACCAATTAGAACTGACCATGAAATGGATGAGATTGCCGCTGTATAAATTAGTGAACACCTGAACAGAACCCTCTCATGAATATGAAAGGAGATGGCTGACTGTATATAAGTAAAGGAAGACTGACATGAACAATTGATTGCATGAGGAGAGGATGTCCTTGCTGTATAATATGACCTGAACCATGGAATGGAGGAGGAATTCGCAGTCCTTGTATTGAATAGACTGACAGCCCAATGATTGTATGAGGAGAATGACCTGTTTGTATAT
Source organism: Phyllomedusa bahiana (assembly GCA_025379985.1). Classification (NCBI taxonomy): domain Eukaryota; kingdom Metazoa; phylum Chordata; class Amphibia; order Anura; family Hylidae; genus Phyllomedusa; species Phyllomedusa bahiana. Next base: position 13,149 of record JAODAL010005075.1, read on the forward strand.
ATATAGACCCAGTCGAACAATGGAATTGAAAATTGAGGGAGAGTTGCGGCTGCGGTAAAATATTAGACATGACAGAACCATATGATTGAAAGGAATTTCCACGCTGTAAAAAAATAAATAATAGAAACAGGACAAGACATGAAATAAGAAAGAAAGAATGCCCCCCGCCCGGCGTGTACATATAGAAACTGAACAGAAACAAAGTCAATGAAGGAAGATGCCGCAAGTAATATAGACCCCCATGGTACAAAGACAATAAAGAGGAAAGATGCAGCTGTTATAAATTAGACTGACAGACCAATGGGAGAAGAGGAAGATTGCCAGCTGTATATAGACTGGAAAGAAACCCATTGATATGAAAGAGGAAAAACATATGCCCCGCATTTGTATATGAGACCCTATGAAACCAGACAGAAGAAATGATGGGAGGAAAAAAATGCCGCCTGTAATAATAGAACCCATGGAAACCATGTACCATGGAGATGATAAAAGGTAAAAAATACCGCAGGCTATGTAATATAAAGAACCTGAAACAGAACATTAAATGAGAGATGCGGCCCCAGCCCCCCTGTTAGTATAATGACCTGGACATGAAATGAAGAGAATGCCCCTGGCCTGTTGAAATATGAAGAACTGAGACCAGACATGGATGAGGAAAGAAATGCCCTGCCTGTAATATTCTGACCTTGACCATGAAGATGGAGGGAGATTTGCCCCGCCCCTGGTTTATAGTAGGACCTGACCAGGACAATTAAAATGTGATGATGAGAAAGAAGCCGTGCATGTTATATTAGACCCCGTTGGAAACAGACATGATGAAAAGAAAAAATGAATGTAGATACCCCTGTCTTATGGGTTATAAAATAAGAACGAGAGACCCAGACAAGATGGAAAATTTGGGTGTATGAAGGAGGTATGTCCAGCCTGTATATAGACCCTCTGACAGACATGAAAAATTTGAGGAGACCGCTGCCTGGTATATAGACCCCCTGACAAGACATGAAATGAAGGTGGGTAGATGCCCCCCTAGCAATGTCAATATAGAAGATACTGACCATGATTGAAATGAAAAAGGAAATGCCCCTGCAGGTATTAATAGACCCCCCCCCTGACCCAGAACCCCCCCCATTTGAATGTGGAGGGATGGATGCGCCCCCCTGGTCTTTTGATAAAAGAACTGACCCATGAATGATGTAAAGTATGTCCCCCGCCTGTATATAGAACGAGGGACAGAGCAGAATTAGGGAAAAGGTAGAAAATTGGGCCCGGCGATACTACCACGACAGACCAGAACATGATGAAAAATATTGTAGGAGAATTCCCCCTACCCCCTTTATTAAAGACTGACCAAACCATGGGGAAAGAATGAAGGAAATGGTGGGATGCCCCCCCTTGTGCTGTATATAGACTGACAGGAACAAATGAAAGTGTATTTTAGAAGGAAAAGGCCCCCCTGTAAATAAAGACTGAAAACCCAGGATAACATGATTTGATGATGAGATGCCCCCTTGTACAATAATAGAAAAGTTTGACAGACATGGGATGGACATTAGGTATAATGCACCCTGAAAATAATAAGAACCTGGACAAGACAATGATGATGATTGCCGCATGTAAAAATATAGACCCCTGACAAGACCATGATGATGAATTGCCCGCTAGTAAATCTAGAACAGAACCAGACCATGATGTGTGGAGATTGAGATTCCCGCCTGTATAAGGAACACTCCCTGACCCCAGACATTGAATGATGAAGATGCCCTTGTGCAGTTATAAGTAGAAACTTGACCAAGCAAGAAAAAAGTTGATTTGGAGAAGCTGCTGTTTCAAAAAAATTATAAGACCCTGACAGACAATGATGAGGAAAATTGCCCCCCCCGTGCCCCTGTTATATGAAGTGGAACTACTGGAACCAGACATTGATATGAGAATGCTGGCCTGTATAAGACCTGGGACCTGATCTATGTTGGAGGAGAATGCCGTGCTTTGGTAAAATATACACCCTGACAAGACATGTTATGCTAAGGAATTGCGGCTGTAATATAGCCCCTAGAACAAGAACCACATTGAATGAGAGGAAAAAGAAACGCCCTGGCACTGAGTAATATATGCCTGGAAAGCAGACCCAATGTAAATTTAGAGGAGACCGAACCCTGCCGTAAATTATAGACGTTGTGACAGAACGAAGATGAGGAGGAGATAAATCCGCCGCTTGGGTAAATAGAAAAACCCCCCTTGAAACCGAAGACAAAGATGAGGGAGAAGATGGCCGTCATTGTTAATTAATTAGACTGTCACCGAGACCATGATGAGGGAAAGGAGAATGCCCGCTGTCATATAGACCCCCTAGACCAGACCATGGATGGAGGTAGGAGAATTGCGTGCCTGTGCGTGAATAATAGAAACCTGACAGACGCCCCAATGAAAGAGGAGGGAGATGCCGCTCTGTTATATAGACCCTGGACATGACATGTACCAATGGGTAAAGGAGAATGCCGCTGGTAAAATATAGACTTGACCCACAAGGACCCAGGGAAAGAGGAGTAGAAGCCCGCGGTAAGTATAGACCCCCAGACCCAGAACAATGTGGACAAAATGTAGAGTGTAAGAAAGCCCCGCTTGTTTAAAAGTATAATACCTGGACAGTATCAAAATGATGAGGAAGGAGATGCCCCCGCATGTATATAAGAACCCACTGAACATACATGAAATGAAAGGGAGGATGCAATGCCGCCTGTAATGATAGAAAAACCAGAACAGACCATTGGAAAGAGGAAAGGAGGATGCCCCCTGTCCCATTGTTAATAATAGACAGCTACAGAAACATAGAATGAAGGAAAAGGGAGAATTGCAGCGCCTGGGTTTATAATGACCCTTTGGACCAGAAACCATGATGAGGGAGGAAGGATGCCGCTGTAATTTAAAGACGTGACCAGACAATGATGGAGAGGAAGAAATGTCCCTCCCCCCGCTGTTATATAACCTGAACCCAGATTCAAATGGGGAAGATTGAGGAGAGATGCCGCAGTAAAATAATATGACTCCTGAACAGACATATGTAGTTTGAGGAGGGCAAGAAGTTTTGGCCCTGTAATATAGGACTGACAGACCCATGATGAGATATGAGATGACCCGCCAGATAAAAATAAGACGCTGCCCAAACCATTTGATGAGGAGTGAATGCCCCCCCGCTTGTTATATAGAACTGACCATGAAAAACATGAAGAGAGAAAAGGAGAAAAATTGCCGGCAGTATATTAGCCCTGAACAGAAACATGTATGGATGACGGCGGATGCCCCCCGCCTTTGTATAATAAAGAACCCTGGTCGCGAGCAGGGATCGAGTAGGTGAATGCCCCGCAGTGTAATAATAATATCTGGACAAACACCTTGAAAAATTAATTTAAATGAGGTAATGATTGTGGGCCCCTCCGCCCTGTAAATATAGACCTCTGCGACAAAGACATGGAAAATTGAGGAAGACGCTTGCTGTGTTAATTATAAGAACTGACAGACATAGAGTAGAATGGTAAATCTGCTCGTATATTAGTAACTGGTGACCCTAGACATGAAAAAATGGAGGATATGACCCCCGCTGTATAATAAGACTGACATGTGGAATGTGATAGAATTCCAGTGCTGTAGCTGTACAAGCTGAACACTTAGTACCTGACATGAACATGATGAGAATGAGGAGAATTCCCCCCACGTTGCTTTGTATATAAAGAGAGACTGGAACAAGACAATTGGATTGGGATGGAGGGAAGATTGCCCCCTGTAAATAATAAAGACCTTGAACAGACCATGATGAAATGAGGAGATGCCCCCTGTAAAAATATAAGACCCCTGGACAGTAACCCATGAATGAAGAGGAGATAAGGACCGCCCCTGAAAAATATGAAGACCATGCCAGGACATGATGAAAGATTGCCCCGAGCTGTAAAATGAAGACCTGACAGATCCATTGATGGATTGAGGATAAAAAATGCCCGCCCCAGTAATATAGAAACTGACCCAGAACCAATGAATTGATGAAAGTAAAATGCTGGGCCCTGTTAAAAATATAGACCAGGGAACATAGACATGAGTTGAGAAGGAATTCCCTGTTGTATAATAAGACCACCCCCCTGGTAACAGACATTGGAATTTTTGAAGGAACTGCAAAGAATGGATGCTCCTTGCCCTGTAAAAGAATAGGACCTGTGAAACAGACAATTAAAATGAGGAGAATGCATTTGGGCCTTTGTAAAAGAATATATAAGACCTGACCATACAAGTGTAATGAAGGAAAAAATGCCTGTGCCCAGTATATAGGACCTGAAACAGGACCATTGAAATGAGGAAGATGCTGGCTGTGATAATAGACCTGAACAGAAACATGTAATTGAGGGAGAACATTGCCCGCTGGGGGCGTCAGTAAAATTATATATCCTGGAACAGACCCATGAAGTGAGGAGAATTGCCTGATTTGCTAAACGTATATAGTCGCCTTTGGACAGGGCGAAACCTAATTATGAGAGATGCCCTATGTGTCCGGATGTTATATGATCTAATCCCTTGTTTAAAAACAAGTAAACATATGAAAATGTATAGCGCGTGAGGATATAGTACCCCTTGCACTAGCACAGGATACTGTTTAAATTAGCCCCCTAGACGAATCAGAGACCTACATGATGAAAAGTATGAAGATAGTGCCTGAGCCTCGCAGTATATAGCCCCTGAAACAAGAAGCCCAATGCATAAGGTGGTATTGAGACACTCCGTTGGCTCCTGTGGAGATATAGGTTATAGCTCGATGTGATATACAGGAACCTGGAATGAAGGAGAAGACCCCCGCTGGCTGTACGATAAAAGAAATACTGACCCCCAGACCATGAAATGAAGAGGATATACCCCGCTGCTGTTATATAGACTTGAGCAGAAACCATGATTGAAAGGAGGAGACCGCTGCTGGTTATAATAGGCCTGAAAACAGACATGAAGAAAATGAAGGAGTAGAAAGCCCGCTTGTTATTAAAATAATAGAACCCTGAACCAGAACTATGATTTCGAGAGGAGAATGGCCCCTGCTGTATATAGAACTTGACAGACACCCATGTGAGTGAGGGAGAGGAGAATGCCGCAGTAATAAGAACACACTTGGACCAGACACGACATGGATGAGGGGAGGGATGAAACATTGGCCCTCGCGCTGCGTTATATATAAACCTTGTGGGACCAGAACAATGATGCAAATTGGATGAGAACGGACCTGTGCTTGGTAAATATAGAACTGAACAAAGACAATTGGATGAGGAGGAGAAGGATCCCGCTGAATATAGACCCCTGACCAGACATTGGAATGAAAAAGAATGAAAGGAGTCATGCCCGCTTGGTAATAAATAGACTGGGGACCCTCATGAAAATCACTGAATGATGAGGGAAAGGCCGCCACTGAAAATAGACTTGGACAGAGCATGAAGGCGGGGAATGAGAAAAAAATTGCCCGCTGTATATAAGACTGACAGAAACATGAACCAGGTCTTGGGGGGTTAACCTTGATTCCGGGGAGGGGTGTTGTTGATACGGGGGGGGGGTTTTGGTAAAAATGATTTTGGGGGACCCTCACGATGGGGGCGCCATCATGTTTTTGGGCTTCTTTTCCCATTTTATTCCTAACTTGGATGTTTTTTTATGGGCGTCTAATAAAAAAGCGGTATGTGGGAGGCCCAGAAATTTTTTAGATGCCACGGAATACGACAAGTGGGGTTAGTGACTATTAATTCCTACACATTATAAAAAAAAAATAAAATAATAAAAGAAACTTCTGGGTTTATATTTATAAGGAAATAAAACAGCTACACAACCCTTTTGCTTCCACCGGATATCAGATCCCCAATTTGATCCCCTTTTTATATATGCAGGGTCCTCCCCCCCCTCCTCTCTATTCTGGACCTTAAGTTCCCTGTTTGTTGCCAAAACCTCCAATTCCCCGCTCCTGTAAAAATTTCTTGGCTGCTGCCTTTGTTTTCTCATTGTAATAAAATAATCCCCCTTTTTAAAATGTATTTACTGGGTCCCCTTGAACCATCAACCGTTGTGAAAATTAATGAATTTGTGTACAATTGTGTTGGAATCAGTTGGTTCAAAAATGGGTTGCCGCTGAAAAAAACCTCTTTCATAGACCCGCAGTCCCTAACCCCCCTATCTGGTGGTTTTTTTTGGGGAACCCCCGTGTGGAGACCGTATCTGTATAGTAAATGGGCTGTTTCTACCACTATAAATTATGTGCCATGTTGGTTTGTTTTTTTTTTCCCCTTGTGAAATCCCTACGTTATAGAAATAAAACAAAATTGTTAGCCACCTTTAAACCCCCTCTTTTTGGGTTGGCCAGTTATTTTGCCTCCACCTGGTACAAGCAAAATTTGGTAAATTATTAGGCCTGTTGGGGGGTTTTTCGTTTTCCTTAAAAGGTCTTGTTGCACGCCTTCCCCGTACAGATTTGTATTGCAATGGCCCCACAAGAAGGTTGGCTCCTCCCCCATACATTATCACTAAAGGCAGAGCAAAACGTCCTGTTAACTCGGAACTTCGCTTTTGAAATGAATGGATAAGGGGGCAGCCCTTGCCCAGCCCCCACCCTCTCACTGGATTTTTTGTGAAAGCCATGGGCAAAACGGATTTTGGATTTTTCCTCCCTAAGGGTGGGATTTAAAAATTTATTGTAAAGTCGCTACAACCCTGACCCCCTTTTGGAGCAGATTGTGATTGAGCAGCTTGCTTTTTTGGTATTTAAATTTTGCTGGTGCTTGAGTTTATTTTTTCTTAGCTAACATGGTTAATGGGTTTTTCCCCTGGAACATAAAAATAACTCCAATTTTTTTTTTCATATAATGTTTTTTTGTTGTGTTTTTGCTTTTTTTTTTACTTGGGACCATTGGGGGGTTATATTGTTGCCTGTGCCCCCATTGTGGATGAGGAACACTAGATGCCTGGTTAGGAGGCCTCACCATTATTTTTGAAATTTTATGAGGCTTTTTCTTTTTCCAAGAAGCCAACTGAATAAAAAATTCCTTTTCCCGCCGTGTGAAAAAGTTTTTTGCCCGAATTTTTGGTACAGTTAAAGAAAAGTTTTTAGGCCCGTATGTATTCAACACGGACGTAATTTCCGCTCCCGTAAGATTCCCCCCCGCGCTCGTAAATTAACGGGCGAGATGGCGCGCTGCCAAAAAATTACGGTTTAAAAACCCATAAGTCCCCTCAACAGAGATCTATGGATTACGCCCTCCTCCTTACCCCGCGCACGCTTTACAAAGTGCGATCAAATTTTAACACGGCAGTGGGAGATTAAGTTTGACCCCTATCAATTGTTTACTTTTTGCAGCCGCATTACGCTCTGTGATAATGAAAAGTCATTAAATGGGGCCGGTGGGCCGGCCCCAAGCCCCCCCGCCCCCCCCCTCCGCGCCGCGGAAGTGCCCCCGCACGATCACAAACGAGTACTCCTGATACCAAACACTATGGTAAACTGTCGGCGCATAACTGTAACCCCGCCCTTGCAAATAGTAAAAATAACAATAACATCCCTGTGAGATATGTAATAAGCCTTAGGCCCCCTCGTTCCACACCGGCGTTATTTTTTTTGCCTACGGATATTTGGCCTGCCCTGTAAACTGCCCCGCGCCGGAATTTTGCGTTTAATTCAAATACGGCGCCAATTCCTCGTCCCGGATCAATTACGGTTACTATCCACCTGCTTTCCTCATAGAGAAAAACAGGTGGAAAAACCGCCCCCCCGCTGCCCTTCCCCGCTCGGCGAATTCCGGCCCCGCGGTGTGTAGAAAAGGTGGACATGACAACAATTATCCCCAGGGACGCACTCTGACGTCGCCGTTGGAATAATTTGGGGGGCAAGGTTGCCTAGTGGTGTCCGCGGGCCGGGCCCCCAAAGCGCACCCGCCCCCCCCTTAATGTTCCAAGCCGGAAATAGTATGGAAAATTCGCCAATCTGGTCCCCCTACAATTACGGCTTATAAATAAACTTGTGGTGAACACGGCCTTAGAGGTGTTTTTCCCTTGTTTTGTTTTAAGGCTGAATCCTTCCCATTTATCTGGGCACCCTCCTTTTGCCATCAGTGGTTTGCAGTTTTTTGTCATTCATAATTTTTTTTTTTTTTTTTCCCCCTTATAAAAATATTGTTTGTAACGAGAAGTTGTGTTTCCACCTCAATATGATGGAAAACGAGGAACAATAGAAAAACACATACTCATATGCCCTATAGGGAATCATAACGCAAATACCAAGGTGGGTTGTCTTTTTTTTTTTTGACCCTAGAAACAGGGTAACTCCATATAATTTATCATGCTCTTAAGGTCCAAAAAGGAAGGAAGAAACCCCCCCCTTCCCCCCTTTGGAAAATATTTTTTAGGACCCTAGGAAGGGGGTTTTATTTTCCTCAAATTGATTTAGTGGTATTTAAGAACTTGAAAGTGCAAAAGGTAAGAATAGATGTTTTTTTCCTGCATTTTAATTGCCCTTTTTTTAACCACAAAAGGTAAGTTCCATGCCCTGGATTTTTGATTTCCTCTTGCTCTTCAACGTTGTGTGGTTTTTCCAAAAAAGTTGGGAGTGGTAATGAAATATTTTTTTTTTGATTGATACTGCCGCTAATAACAATGTGAAACCCCAGCAGGGCCTTTGACGTCAACCATACCTTTTCCCCCAACAGCATGCCCGCACTTCAACCTAGTCCCACTAAACACAAGGTCCCCTGTTATGTTAAAGTTAAAGAGCTGTAAAGTAAGCCTATTACAATGTAGCTGAAGTGGGTTTTTAGGTAAAAAAAAAAACTTTTCTACCTCCAAACAAAGAGGGTCCTAGGGGTTCAAATCCTGGAGAGGAAACCCAAAAGTGTGTGGGTTTGTTTATTTTTTTTTGTTTTGTTTATGCTAATGCCACATGCCTGGGATGGATAGTTTTTTGTATTTGCACTGTGTATTGAACCCGATTTTACTAGATGAGTTAACAGGAGGGTTCAGGTAGGTAGAAAATTGAACAGCCAACTGGTGTTGTTGGAATTAACTCCGCTCAGCTGTGGGAGTGTGAGTTGTGAAATTTACTAGGCCAGGAAATGTGAGCTGGATTATAAGTACCCTTCTTTTTGCCCTGGAATAAAGGGAAGAGGTTGAAATGTTGAGTCCCCTAGAGACTAGCTTTGGATTACACTATTGCCCTCACTAAAGTAAAACAACAAAAAAACGGTATAACAAGTAAATAATTTATAAGCAATGAATAGAAAAAGTGTGAAAATTTTAATTCCCCGTTTAATTTTTGATATGCCCAAGCTTCCCAACGTCCACATTTTTTTTAACTGTTGTGCGAAAAGCACCCCTTTTTAATTTTTTTAAAGGATGGCAGCAATGTTTATCCTATCCCTGGTTTCTGATTTTATACAGACGAGTTATTCCCCTAGGTTGTTTTTTAACTTGAACCACCCTTTTGGAATCTAGGTAAAATGGGTGGAAAAACGACAGGCCACCACCTTTTTGCCGACTCCGAGCCCCCCCTCTGCTATGTATTTGTTTTTAATTCAACATGAATGGTGCCTTGAACTGAGTCTTACAACCCTCTTAAACCTTGTCCTACCTTATTTTTTTTTGTTTATAGAACCCCACTACAGGGAAAACTACCTACCACCCCGCTCCCCCTGTTCTGTTAGGGGCTGGCAGATTTCCCCACGCGTGCTCCGCAGTAGGCTCTCTGTAACGGAGCCGTTGCCCCAGCCGCTTCTAATGAGTTTAAAAAATTAATTCCCACCAGTTCATTCGCATTGATGGGAACTGTCCAGTCCCGGGTCAGTACTCCCCACAGAGGCCCCATGGAGGGAGTTGTAGCAAAGCATAGTAAACAGCGATAAGGTACAAATGGTTTTTTTTTATCCCCATTTGTTTCCATAACTGACTGCAAAAAAAACAGATCCTAGAAAATGTGTGTTAAGAACAATAAAAAAATAAAATTTAAAATACAAACATACAACTGGTGATTCCCCTAGTGAAATTAGGCCCTGTTTTTTATAGTGGGGTAAAATATTCAGAAGCATACACCAACATTGTTACAATGGAAAGGGAACACCTTTCCCAACAAAAGAGGAGGTCCCCCCCCCTGTTTACAAACTAATTATTCCACTCAAACCTGTTTTGTTTTTGTTTTGGCAAGTATTTTTTTTTTTTTTTTTGGGGGGGGGGGGGGGGGCGGTGGCAGCCCTTGCACCCTATAAATGGATATCAGGCAATGGTTTTTAAACACTTTGTGCATTTTTTCCATTACAAAATAGGCCAAGAGCTTGAATTGCATCTCCAGGAAAATGCCCCATCATACAACCAGAAAAGTGGTTGCATGAGAAAAAAAAAAAAAAAGCAGAATTTTTTTTTTTTTTTTGTCTTTGCCGGTAAAAAGAAAGCAAGAATGAACAAAGCTAGAAGATAAGCCTTCTGCTCAACCTGGTTTTTATTTTGGTGTGCGCAAAACAACCCTTTCAGTGAGATTCCCCCTTTTCAGTCAATTCTTAAATAATGTTCTTTTTTTAAACCTTTTTGTTTAGGAAAATTAAAAATTTTGACCTGGCTTTTACTTAAAATAATATTTTTGGGTAACAGTGAATCTTCCAACTTGTTTTTATTTTTTTCCAAGTTTTTTTATAGAAAAAAAAAAAAAAAATTGCCAGGCCCCTTAATGCGCCCCATAAGCTGCTCCCATATAACAATCAGTTTTTTTTGAGCCGGTTTTTATTCCTTGTCCAATGGTTAGGATTTGGAAAAATAATTACGTCTAACATATGGAAATAGCTTGAAGGAGCAAAAACACGGCCCTCCTAGGAAAAGTTGTAATTTCAAAATCTGGTTGAGTTTTTTTTTTTTTCATGTGATGATCAACCGAATCCAGGTTATTTGCCACTTTCTAAAAGCTCGCTTTTTTTTTTTTTTTCCTTACCCGCTTGCATGACCACACCTCAGGGCTTGCCACATTCACACACATGTGTTAGAAATTGCCCTTAAATGCTTTGGACATTAACTGGCGCACCTAGGTGCAACTATAATACAACAACGCAATAATAACATTAAGCCATAATTAATACAGCATTGAAAAACAAAATAATGGGAACACTTTTAACGAACAATGGACAACCTTCATTCCGATCTACACCTAATCACCTGTGTGGGAGAAATCTAAAACTCCTGGTTTTTCAGATAAGTGGAACAAACACTGGGGGGGGATTGTCGGGATGAAAACCCATTTCCTCTTTACCTGTTTTAGTGTGCATACGGTGAAGCAAGAAAGATGAAATCGATAAGTGATCATGATAAAAATAGACACTTCCAATTAAGCAAGACAACCCCCTATACAATGACAGTTTGTTGCTGCAAAGTTTGTTGACCCAAAGTATGGCAAATTCCTCTGTTTCTTTCACCCCATTATTTGGTGTTTTGTTGGTTTTTGGTTCGCTTTTGCATTTTGACATTGTCCCAACTCAACCCCAAAGAGTGGTAGCCAAGTAGTGGAAGGCTGGTTGGGTCCACCCCCGCGGTACACCCGCCTACAGTATTAGTGCCTCAGGTAGTGCCATAGCTCCATCCAAGATTGACACCCATGTCAGTGGTTAATGCTGTGGCAAGAAGGTTAGCTGTTTTCCTGTCAGAGCAGAAGTGTGGGTCCCCAGAGCAGTTGGAGCAGACCACGACCAGGGAGAAACCAGTGCCCTGGGGGGTTAACACCATGAGAATTGTTTGGGAGGGGGCACTTTAGGAAAACAGGGCAAACCAAACCCACCATCCAGCGGGATACCCACTTAACCCTCCTCCTCTGGCAAAGAGGAAAGCTAGTGCCAGAACCTCCCGTGCAATAGAAATAATGACCCCTCCACAGTCCCCCCCCTCGAAAAAAACCCATGTTTTTCCTGTCTACAATACGGGCCCCCATAAACAGTACTTCCCCTAAAAGGGTGGTTGAATGGAGGGGCCTCCACAGGTTCCGTATTGCCACTTATCCCAGACCCAACACCATCAGATGCAAGGAGCAATTATGCAAATTTACCATAGGACCCAACACCAAAGGATTGGTGTCGATATTTGTTTCCCCCCCCCCCCCATATAGTTGCCCCTTCAACGTGGAAGTGAAAGAAGGCAGGATTTAATTCAGCACTCAGTAAAACATGAGAACAGAGTGTGGGAAGACCAATTTCCTGCTTGCCCCATGTCCCCACCTACCCGTGAATGTACTGGGTTTGTGTCAGATGTGTGTGACAATAAATGAGGTTTGTAAAATGGGAAAAGTACCGCACCAAAGACCCCCCTCCCCCTATGTTCTAAGTCCAGAAGGGTTAAAAAACCCCTGGACTGCCAATAAGGTACCAAAGTAAGTTCCTCCAGAGAACCCACAGTGAGAAGTTCCTAAATAAAACCCACAGGTTTCAAAGTAAGGCCCCCGGGTGTCCCTATTCTGGATAAGAAATGGCATTGACAAAAAAGCTATGGGTGGCTTCCCCCCCCCATGGTTCCGCTATTTTGAATTTAATTTGGCGGTCAGCAGTTTCTCCCCTGAAAGAAAAGGGAAGGTAATGGAAATGCTATGTGAGAGGTTCGGGCCACCCCGTTCCCCAGCCCCTGAATCCAACGAGCACAAAATACTGAAGTACATGTTGACCTCCATACCTTTTCCCACCCAAGGTCCCCTTGGGAGAAGATCCCTCATGGAGAAACATCCACCCAACCCGTCATCAGGGTGACAATGCCCAAGGTAGTGTGGTTGTAAAAACAGAGGGTCCCCCCATTACAGGCAAGTGGAAAAGGGTCCACTTCGCACTACTGAGGCCTCCATTTTCCTTGTGTTTCCCATGGGGGCCCCAAAAATAATCCACCTTGGAATTTGGGTATCAGCCCCCCTGGAAATTTTGAGATAAAATTTTTTCCACTTTGTGATTTTTGAGTAATCATTCCAAATCCCAGAAAACTTTCATATGGGATAAAATAATAATAATTTTCCATTATGAATCGTTATAATATGTTATTTTAAATTTTTGTTGCTTAACAATAATTACCACATAATGATTAATGAATAAATAAATTAGCAAACTGAGAATATATTCCCCATTCATTGTGAGGATCCTAAGGATGTTGGGTATTTTAAGTGTTGGGTTTCCCCTTTATTTTTATGAGGGTATATGTGTGTGTGTGTGGTGTGTGTGGTGTATGTATGTGGTAATATCTATATATATATAAAAATATATATAATATATATATATATATTATATATTATAAAAATACTGTGACATCCTAGTTGCCAGTGTAATACTGGACTCTTCTCACAGAGGGGGGCTAAGCACAACAGTTGCATGAGTGCTTTGGCCAGCAATGCAGAATTTAAGTTGTGGAACAGTGCTCCCTCCTCTTCTTTAACTGAAGTGCTAAAAGATGCCATATGCCCTGGTGGAAGGGTGTAATTGGTACCACTTTTTAGATTATTTTATTAGTACTTACCATTTTTTTTTTTTATTTTTCAAAGTGCCCATTTGCTGAGACTGGCGTCTATCTTTATTTTTCCATCTATGGATCTGACTGTTTTTTTTGTGAGTTGATGTAGTTTTTTTATGTGAGTGCAGTTTTTGTGGTGTTTGTGTATTTTTTTTTTTTTTTTATTTTTTACTTTATTTTCCCCCCCCCCCCCTCCCCCTTTTCATTGTGCTGTTCCCTGTATGGGATAAATGCTAGATTTCAATAGATCATACTTTTATAGAAGTGGAGATGGCAATTTTATTTTATTTTTTTTATAAATGTTTGTAACATGGCAGAAGGGGGATGGTTTTTGTTTTTGAATTTTTGTTCAATGTCCTGCCTTTTTTTTTTCTTTTTTTTTTATTAAAACTTTTTTTCTTTTCTTGCGCCGCCCCCCTCTCCCCCCCAATATACCTGTCCACTAGGGTGCGTGATCACTTGTACACTGTTCTGCAATAGAAATACATGGCAGAACAGTGTACAATCATGGCTGTTCTTTAGCAGGTTGTAGTAGGAATACTTAGATGGCAGCCATGGAGGCCTTCATCAGCCTCCATGGAAAGAAGGGTCGATAGTACATGCCATATATATCTAATAGGTGGGGGTTATTTTTTAGTCTTCTGATTGTCTGGCGTGCTATTAGGTGTTTGATACTGCACAAAGTACATTACTGCCCCCGTCGTGACCTGTCAATCTGCTGCAACAAGTTTTGAGCGGAGAAATAATGTACGGCCTGTGTGTTCATTTCATGGGGGGATAAGACCTCTCTGCTGTGCTGGTCCCCCAACATCTGCTATCAGGAGTCCCATCTCTACTGACTCTCCACTATACATGCACCTTGCCAATCCTAGTGTTATTAAAGGGGTCATCACCCAGTGGACATTTATGACCCATCCACAAATACTTAAAGGGGTTGTCCTCCTCTTACAAGAAAATGCTTTATTAGTAAAATATCTTGCAAAAACAATCACTTTGCAATAATATGTCCATAACATGTCCTACCTATTCTGTGAGATCTCCTCTTGTTCATGGATGCTTAGCAATCAGCTCCTCGAGGTCGCTGATAGCTACGAGACCTGTTTCATTCTCTCCTTATAAATGCTGCCAGCTACTGGTTGCTAAATCTACCAGACCTGTGCTTCAACTGCAGCCTAGTGTGAAAGCCAGTAAAAAACACGCCCCTGAATTCAAATGAAAAAACAGATAAACAGGACTGAGGAAAGAAGAATCATGTAGTGAGACAACCCCTTTAAGCACTGGATTGTTGTAATAACATGAATGAAGTACAGTAGCCTCTGCCCGGGCTGTCATTGTAAAGCTGGGAGTAAGCACAGCAAGCCGTATACTTCCTTACAGAAGCGTGTGGTCCAGTTCCTGTTTTTCTGTGCTTCCAGTCCAGATGGAGGCACCTCTGCTTCATACACTTCCAGAGCCGCACAAGGGGGAAGACAATAGCTCTGTGACCTCAGATCAAGGTTGCACCCAAGATCATTTCCTGTTTTGCCTACTGGTGGGGATGGCCTGAAGCGTTTTCTAGAGTCCTGATCCTAGCAAGCGTGTACATAGAAACCGGTGTGTGTGTATATAGGGGAGCCAGCAGCTAAAGCTGCCATTCACTTTTCTCAACACAAGGATCTCGATTTCCATCTAAACGGGCAAAAACGTAGCTGAGCAATTGTCACGTTCACATGCTGCACACTTACCGCATTTGTCATGGTGACAATGAGGGCATCTATATCATGTCTTACTGAGGTTGTTGCCCAAGTAACCCAGTTTTTAGAAGGATCTGTCATGGTGACAAATTCTCTTTTCATTGTAAAAAGAGAAGCTAATTTCCTTATAGGGAGTGCTCCATCAGAAAATGACCTATTTGTTGAAATCGCTCTTTTATGGTAAATGGATTTTGCTTTATCGTCAACATTTGGTATGGGTTTTTTTTTTCTATTTAGATTGCCATCTATATTAACAAAAATATTATATAAAAAATATACATACATATATATATATATATCATACATACACACAAATTTAGGGTGCTTTTTGTTTTGCAGAAATGCACAGTAATTAATGCTGTGTATTTCTGCAAAAATAAAAAAAATGCACAGTGTGCAAGCACCCTTGGGATTTTCAACAAGGGGTTTCTAACTATGCCTCGTCAATGAATCCTATCTCCATTGCAGGGCTCCATTAATCCGTGTGGCTGCTGCAGCTGAACTGCAGAAAGCTGAGATCAGAAAAAACTCAAATTTATTTTTTAATTTTGCAATATAATAATTGTCTGATTTCCCATGTAGCTGATAAAATTACCCCAGTTAGCACCACCAGGAAAATTGCAGCCCCCAGCACTGACTGCAGAGCTGATCAGGATCAGACAGCTGACTCCCCACACCTGCAGCTTCACAGTTTTAACGGGGTTGTCTCGCTACAAGGATTGCTGCATTTTTATTTTGAAGCGATCTTTGTAAAAACAAAGTCCATTTTCGCAATTTATCCATAACAGTATGTCTAAAACTTATTCCTAGGTATATCCCATCTTTTATGGGGATACATCCGCTCCCTCAGTCGCTATAGGCTACAGACCAAGTTTGATCTATCCTGTATAGGCTTGCCATGCCCTGGTTGCTATAGCTACACAGACCTGGCTTCTTCTGATCCTATTGAGAAGCCAGTAAACACGCCCCTTGTAATCAAAGTGGAAAACCAAAGAAAATCAGGACTGCTTGTAAGATGAAACGATGTAGTATTGCCTTTGAGGCTACGCCCCAACTCAGCAAAGTGAAAAAGCTGTTCAAAATCCAAAGGCATTTTCACTTTGCTGGACCGCAATGCACCGTCTAATTTCGATCCTGTGCTGTGTAGACAGAGCCTTATATGCCCCCTCCTCTCTCACTTATTGGCTGCTGCTCATGCTCCCTCCTGTCACAGATACACATCTGTTCATGGGCCCTCTCCTCTGTCACCTAAAGATCACTGCTCCAGCCCCCTTTTTCGTCATGTACAGATTGCTGCTCCAACCTCCTCTCTCACATTTTTTGAGTACTGCTCATGCTGCCTCCACTGTAGCATATAACTTGCTGCTCCAGCCCCCTCCTCTATTACATATAGACTGCTGCTCTGTCACGTATGGAATGCTTATAGCCCCCCACATGTAGACTGCTGCTTATTTTTTACATAAGCACTGCTGCTGTGGCCCCCTCACTAACCTCCACGTTCATGTCCTCCCAGGTCCTCATCCTTCCCTCTCGTTACTACATGCAGCGCTTCTTCTCCTCATGTTAGATGTAGTTTTATATGAATAGGAGCCCTTAAGAAACCTGTCACAATAGTTTTAATGCCCCCTTCTGAGGACAGCACAAGCCTAGTTGCCAGTCCTGCTGTTTCCCAGACGCTTGTGCCCCCTTATTTCGTAAGAGCTGGAGTTTTCGTGTATTTAATGCATCAAATCTGCAGTTTTTCAGCCAGAAGATTCATTCGAAGAGTCCATTCAGAGTGTGATTTTTTTTTAAACCCCGTCCCACCTGATGCTAGCCCAGCCCACCTCAACTGATAAACCTATTAGGGGCCGTCACACCGGCATCAGGACAAATGACCGTGTTTGCGCGGCCGGTATTTGTCCTGGTATTTGCGGCCGTCCCCACGGCCTGCGGAGGGTACTCTTTTCTCTCGAGATGAGTGGGAGAATCAGCCCTCCGACCCTCCCATAGAACATGCACATATTCCGATCCTAAAACCAGGTTGGGTGGGTGTAGGTGGTGGTGGGGGTTGGAAAGGGGGGGTGTGGGTGTATAGGTGGGGTTAGGGGGAGTAATGGGTTTGGGTGTAAGTGTTGAGTATTTGAGATAATAGAAAAGTGGTTGATAGGGAGTGGGGGAGTGGTGTTGGTTGTGGAGTGGAGTTCAATGTGAGGGGTAGTGGTGAAGGAGGGTGGAATGTAGATTGGGGGGTAGTGGGTGGAGTTTGGTGGGTTGGTGGTGTTGTGGTTGGGGTGTACGGAATAATTATCCAGAGTTAACCAATTGTTTATGCATCTTGTGACCGCCGCGACAAAACCCGCCGGCTATGAAACCCCCGTGCAGTAGGGGACTGCTTGCAAACGGTTTTCCATAGAGCACCAATTAGTGCTCGATTTTTGGCTGGTTTTTTTATTTCCAGCAGTCCTAGAAAAAACCGCACACGCGCTGAAAAACGGCCGAAAACCCGTGCAGTGGGACATGGCCTTACTTATTTTAATAGGGTAGAAACATGTGAATACTGTCAGTGGGCAGGGCAAGCCTTTGGTGGGTGAGCTAACACCAGCTCATGGAATAAATGTTGAGGGGATAAATGCTCTAAAATGCCTGCATCCTTACAGGAATAGGGACACAGCGCTGGAAACAACATGTCTTACACTAGCTTGTGCTGCCCTCAGCAAGGGGGGCATAACTTATGTGACAGGTTCTCTTTAAAGTGTAGGCTGTCCAGGGTAAAGGAGGTATTCCATTATACAAAACTCGACGCCCATTAAAATGATATGGTATGAAGTAAAAACCCTCAATAAATCGTAATGGAATCTTTTTAGTGGCTTTCCATGCAATCACTCTACTTGGTGACCCAAAGTGTAATGCTTTTGCCAGAGGATATACGAGCTGCTTCAGTTCCCAGCGACCGGGGTGGTTTCAAAGAGGGTGAGCAAGATTGGATGTATCTGTAATGAATGGGAAGGAGCACAATATGGGATGCACAATTGGGTGGGGTCTTGTTGTTCAGCAGCTGGGGGAATACAGCAGAGGAGGACAGCCTGGAATGTGTGTCAGCAGTGCATGCTGGGAGTTGTAGTCCACATGGGCGGCTGCTAAAGCCAACCCCAGTCTCGCTCAGCTGAGGAGAAAACATTCACAACACATAACAATCTTAGGATTATCGTAAGGCTAAGTTCACACACGTTTCTGGCGCCAAAACAGTGTCGTTTCCTCTTCAGTAATTCTTCTAATGACGCTGAATGTCTGAGGCTGGTTTTCTGCCTTCAATACTGTAAAACGCCTCCAAGAAGTTTAATGTTGTCCACACTTACAGTACAGCCTGCGAGTATTCTTGGGAAATAAACTGCAGCGTCTGAATTAGGGGAGGGGGGGGTGTTTAATAAGGTTATATATAAGAACGCCTTGTAATATTGTCTGTGCTGGGCACAGCTCCCCCCTCCCTTGTAACAATATCTTCTTCCTTAAGGTTTCAAGTCATACCTAGGAAAAAGTCTGCTTCTTTAAAGCACAACGAGTTGGCTTCTGTGTCACTGTGTGAGGCCCCCAGCTGTTGGAAACTACAACGGCCGCATTAATTCCCACTTGATATAAGATTATATAAAATCATGATGGAGTTCATGTGTTCCCAACAGCTGGAGGGCCGCAGTTTGAGGATGCCTGGTGTAGCTGCAGTAAAGCATCTCTCCAAAAGCTTTATGACCACCCACTGTCTTTTGAATGAGGGGTTTTGCAGTTTCCAGGGCTGCAACCACACTCGGAACAGAACTGTAGTTACCACCTCTTTTCCTAGACTAGTCTCTGTAATGGTGCCATTGAATGCAAGAGGAAAAACCTCCATCGCTCAGCGCTTCTCCCTGAACGCGGATTATAAAAGGGGGCGTTCCCCTGCTCCACGGGGATCGGGACTCCTGGAGCGTTTTCCCCCCGACCGCGGCTTTAAAATCAAAGGGCTTCCCGTCCATCAGGTGATCGGGACTCCTGGAGCGCTTATCCCTGACCGCGGCATTATCAAAGGGCGTTCCCCTGCTCCATCAGGTGATCGGGACTCCTGGAGCGCTTCTCCCTGACCGCGGCATTATCAAAGGGCGTTCCCCTGCTCCATCAGGTGATCGGGACTCCTGGAGCGCTTCTCCCTGACCGCGGTATTATCAAAGGGGGCTTCCCCCCTGCCCATCAGGTGATGGGGAAACCCTGGACGTTTTTCCCTGACCGCGGTATTATAAAAGGGCTTTTTCCCTGCCCCATCGTGAGGGGGCTCCGGGGCCCTTCTCCCTGACCGCGGCATTATAAAAAGGGCGTTCCCCTGCCCCATAGTGAGGGGACTCCTGGGCGCTTTTCCCGACCGCGGATTATAAAAGGGGCGTTCCCCTGCTCCATCAGTGATGGGGGACCCTGGAGCCCCTTTTCCCGACCCGGCATTATCAAAGGGTTTTCCCCTGCTCCATCAGGTGACGGGACTCCGGGGAGCGCTTTTCCCTGACCCGGATTATCAAGGGGTTCCCCTGCCCTCAGGGATGGGGACCCTGGAGCCTTTCCCGACCGCGCATTTCAAAGGGGTCCCCTGCTCCTCAGGTGATCGGGACTCCGGGAGGCTTCCCTGACCGGGGGCATTATCAAAGGGGTTTTCCCCTGCTCCATAGGTGATCGGGACCCTGGAGCGCTTTCCCGACCGGGGCATTTATAAAGGGCGTTCCCCTGCTCCATGGGTGATCGACTCCGGGCGCTTTCCCTGACCGCGGCATTATAAAAGGCTTCCCCCTGCTCCATCAGGTATCGGGACTCCGGAGCGCTTTCCCGCCCGGGGGCATTAAAAAAAAGGGCTTTCCCCTGCTCCAAGGGTACGGGACTCCTGGAGCTCTTCTCCCTGACCGCGGCATTATCAAACGGCGTTCCCCTGCTCCATCAGGTGATCGGGACTCCTGGAGCGCTTATCCCTGACCGCGGCATTATCAAAGGGCGTTCCTCTGCTCCATCAGGTGATCGGGACTCCTGGAGCGCTTCTCCCTGACCGCGGCATTATCAAAGGGCGGTCCCCTGCTCCATCAGGTGTGGGGAACCCGGGACCTTCCCCCTGCCCGGGGAAAATTATCAAAGGGGTCCCCTGCTCCATCGGGTGTCGGGACCCCGGGTGATTCCATACCCCCAGCCCTGGAGACCTAGAACCCCCAGGGCTGTTTGTTAACAGCCCTGCAGTCCGAGCACACGTACCGCCCTAACTACGCCGTGCCTATGCACAAAATAATGTATAAGCAACGGGATATGCAATACATTCTAAGGGGGAAAAAAAAAGGTTGTCCCCCACGGATTGGGGGCCCGTTTTTTCAACTGTTTGCGGTTTTGCTGACCGTCTGAAAAATCGGCCCAAACAACCTTCTTTGGGCTCTACCCCCCCAAAAAAACTTGTGGCTTGCACATTCTTCCGTGCGGTTTTTGGACGGAATATGGGAAGGGGGAGGGCTTTTCTCCGCTCAGTGCGGAGAAAAACCGTCCCCCCAGCGGCCGTGTGTATGGCACACAAACCGGACAAATACCGGTCGGATAAACCCACCTGTATTTGTCCATTGCCGTGTAAGCGGCCCCTTACAAGCGTTATCCCTTAATATAAAAAAAATTAATAAAATAAAAATACATTACGCACAAAAGAGGCCTACACATATTGGGTATCTACATGACTGTGAAAACTTGCAGAATTAATCTAACGGGTGAATGGTGTAAGCAGCTTTCTAAGCATAAGATTGTCCTTGTTGCCCATAGCAACCAATCAAAGCTCCGCTTCCCATTTTTAATAGCTGAGCTCTGTTGTTTGGCAAAAAAGGTTTTTGGGGGAAAATTTTCACATGGTTTTGGGGGGGTGTTATTGCACTTCAATCGCCCCAAATTATCCCTCAAATATGGTAATTCATAACTCTCACTGAGGGCTATGAATACCTGCCGGGAAATTGCAAGTTAGCGCTGGCCAGTGCGTATTTCTAAAACACCCGACGTATTGCAATCCGCCGTGTGAACATACCCATTGTGTGGCATAAAATGTTCATCACTCACATGAAGGGTAAAGGTGGAATTCATAAATATTTTAAAGTTGGGCTCTTCACACTAATGACAATCTTTCCTTATTAAGGCTTGTTTTACATCCTGTTGGAAAGACCTTAAAGTGAAAGGGCCTTTTCACACGGCTTATTTGGGCGCGGATGGAGCCTACGCGCCCGGGATTTTTGCGTTGAAATAGCCCCAAATCCCCCCAGAAACTAGGGAATCCACTGCTCTCATAAAAAGGGGATTCCCGTCGCTCTTACCCGCTGGGCGAATCCGCCGCGGGGGGGAAAGTGACATGCACATTATTTACGGCGTGAAACGCGCCGTAAATAATGCATGGTCTATGGGGCCGGCGGGCAGCTCCCCTGTCCCGCCCCTTATTCAAGCCGTATTGCGGGCGGGATCCGTCCCGCAATTACGGCTTGAATAAGCCGTGTGAACATTGCCTAAGGGTATGTTCACACATTGTATTGCGGCGTGCGTTGTACGCACCGCAATATGCCGGGTGTTCTAGAAGTACGCGCTGTCCATTGCGTACTTCTAAAGGACAGGGGGGCCGGACCCGTTCACTTTCATTATCAGCGGTGCATAAGTTCTGCAATGAAGTGACATACGATCACATTGTACGCCGGGGGAGACATACGTAATTCCTAGCTCTCTGAGAGCTATGAATTACCGTAATTTTGGAGCGCATTTCGGGCGTATGGCAGCGCAATTACGCTCCAGAATACTCCCCGCTATTACGCCGTGTGAACATACCCTAAGCCCTATGGACTCATTGTTAGTGGGCGCCGTTGGCGTCCATTGTAAAATTGGTCCATTTGCACCTCTGCGACTGAGATTCTGCTGTAGATATGAACCAGGCCTAAATCCATTCTAAAAACCAGAACCTGGGCAACCAACCTAAAGCTGGCAGAACTGCACTGTGAAAATTCCCTAAAGTGCCCTTGTCCTACAAAGAAAACGTGAGAATGTGTGACCGTTTTTAATTGGTGTTCTGTTATGAGTGAGTTCATGGTCGTGCCTTGTGGGGTGCCATACATAAAAACTTAACGACCGGTTTGCTCCTTTTTTGTCTTTTTTAGATTTTTCTTGGTTTGTGGCCCAAGGTTGTAATGTTCCAGGCTTTTAAGATGAGTGAACTGGAGCTTAGACAAAACAAACCTCGAATCAGATCCGGGTAAGACCTTCCAGTAGCTTTTATACGTGTCAGACATTTGTACATCACAAAGTGAAAGTGTTTTCTGGGCCGGGATCAGACAAAAAACCCGCTAAAATTTAGCAGAACTACAACCGGGCCCCCCCTCAAAGCATGGTTTTGTAAGTGCTTTTCATTTGGGGGAGAACAATTTTTTATTTTTACAGTTTCTCAAAAAAATTTTCATATCCCGCAGAATTTTTTGCTTTCAGAGAATTGAATAATAACACAAAAACTTTTTTTCCCCCTTATGGTTTGTGGTTGGGGGGGGGGGGGGGGGGGGGGGGGGGGGGGGGGGGGGAAGCCAATTTTTTTGTCAAAAAACTGTGTTTTTTCCCCCTTTTTAAATTATAAGAAACCAAAAACATCCCCAAAAGACCCTGACAAAAGTTTACAACCCCTGGTGATTTTTAACGGATAAAATGCACAGAAGTAACACAAATGGGTGTGAATGCACTAAAGGTAACATCCCCACCTGTGACCCCTTTTGCTTTTTAATCAATCTGTGTGATAAAACTGAGTAGTTTTTTTTTGGGTCCAGACAGCTCTTCATCTTTCATCCCGCCACTGACATTTCTTGATTTTGAGTCAAGGCAGGGAAACAAAGAATTGTCAAATGTTTTAAGGGAAAAGGTATTTTAACTGTATAAAACAGGGAAAGGGGTACAAAAAGATGTCCAAGGGAATTTATAATGTCAGCAGCAGTGTTCAAACGTGATTAACAAAAAGGAAAATCTGGGGCTCTGTAAAAACCAAACCACGGGCAGATAGACCCAAAACAATTTCGTCCACAAATGCCCGGAAAATTGTTTTTTGGGGTACAA
Source organism: Phyllomedusa bahiana (assembly GCA_025379985.1). Classification (NCBI taxonomy): domain Eukaryota; kingdom Metazoa; phylum Chordata; class Amphibia; order Anura; family Hylidae; genus Phyllomedusa; species Phyllomedusa bahiana. The sequence continues at coordinate 36,470 of JAODAL010005075.1, forward strand.
AGAAAAACCCCCAAAAAAACGCTAATAAGGACTCTCTAAAACTAGCGGCTGTTTTAAGATGCACAATAAGGGGTTGTTCACAAAAGGGTTTTTTTGACCCATGCTACAAGCGCTTTTTTAAAACCGTCTCGGGACCGACAGGAGGGGCCCAGAAAAGGTCTAAAAAATTTGTAGTGAGTTTATCACGCGGGCTAGAGGAACACCACAGCGTTTACATGAAATCGCCGCTGCGTGTTTTTTCCTCCTGCCTGTCGGGGCCACTTTTAAAGAATTGCTTTCCAAACTTTCAAAACGAGCCGACAGGCAGGAGGACTTGAAGAAAAATAGGGCTGCATGGTCAGTCACCAAAAGAAAACCCTTATGCACATGTGCCCCAAAGTATCCCACCTTACAATACACCAAACAGCACAGAGACAACACAGAGCCCCCAAAAAATCTGGGAAAAAGGTCATTGGAGTGATGAGACCAAAATCGAACTTTTGACCACAACCGTAAAAAAGTTACATTTGGGGAGGTGTCAACAAGGCCTATGATAAAGGGGCACGGAGGGGGGGTCCTGAAGTTTTGGGGATGTGTTACTACAAAGTCACGGAAACTTGGTTGAAGGGAAAAATCAATGCAGCAAAAATTTTCAGCAAATACGGAGGAAATTTTTCACCATTAGCCCGGAAGCTGCGCATGGGGCGTACTTGGACGTTCCATCATGACAACGATCCAAAACACAAGGCCAAGTCGACTATCATTTGGGTACAGCAGAACAAATGAAGGTTGGAGTGGGTCATCCAGTCTCCCTCCAAAAACATTGAGCCACCGGGAGATATCAACCGCAGTGCATGCAAGACAGCTCAGGAATTAAAAAGGAACTGGAGGCTTTTTTGTCAAGAAGAATGGGCAACCTTAAAACCCTCAGAAAAAGAAGATCCTCCTCCACAACTACCACAAAATACTTCATGGCTGTCATTGATGTTAGAGGGGGGAATAGAACGAATTAAGAACTGGAGGTATGTGAACTTTTGATCAGGGTCATTTGGATGTTTTTGGTTGGTCACTATGATTTAAAAAGAAGAGAAAACACAGTAGTTTGATAATAAATGGCTTCACCCACTAACCATGAGTGGAAAAAAGTTTTTTTGTGTTATCATTCATATTCTCTGAGAAAAGGCAAAGAAAGCAAAAATTCTGCCGGGGTATGTCAACTTTTGAGCACAACTGTATATCTTAAGTTTCTGCTGTATAGGCTATCAATGTTTGAGGAGTTAAAGGGGTATTCCGGAATACAAAACTTGTGGTAGAAATTAAAAAGCTTCAATAAATAGTAACTAAGGGATACATGTATTAAAGCTGTCTAGCAGTAAGACTTTCTTTGTCCATAGCAACCAGGCGGAGCGCCCCTTTCATTTTTTTCAAAGCACTATATGAAATGAAAGGGGAGCTCTAACTAGTTGCTATGGGCAGCAAAGAAAGTCTTAGACCTAAGGCCATGTTCACACGGCTTAAAAATGGCCGTATTCGGTCTGTAAATTACTCAACGCGAAGTGCCAAAATACGTCTGAAAACGGCCCATTCTTAAGGCTAAACCACAGATTTCTCAGAGAGAACTAAGAAATACTCTCTCTCCCGCTCTGGGCGAAAACGCCGGCGGCGAGATCAGTAGACGTGAATTACCAGCGGCGTATACGCGCCGAGCTGGTAAATGGCAAGTCAAAATAAATATAAATTGGGCCTCATAGGTGCCGGCCCCCCGCTCGCTGCCCCGCCCCCGTCCACACGGCGTAATTACGTCCCGCAGTTAAGCCGTGTGAACATAGCCAAACAGTTTTCATAATCTTTTTAGTGGTTTTCCATACAATCACTCTTCACTTACAGACCCAAAATGTAATGCTTCTAGCTTGTTGCCAAGTGATACGACCTGTTCAGTTTTGGATATCTAGTTCGGCATGCTCATTTCCAGCACCAGGGTTACAGGAGGCTCAAAAATGAGGGAGCACAATAGGGGATGCACGAGTGGGTGTTGACTTATTGTTCAGTAGCTGGGGGGAATACAGGGGAAGGGGAAAGCTTGGAATACATGTCAACAATGCATGATGGGCACTGTAGGCTGCTACTGAAGCCAATCCCAGTCATGTCCATGGAGTGAGACTCATATGGGACAAAATTGATGACAAAAAAATAGAAAAAACAAACCAGTGTTAGCAAGTAGATTATTAGGCATGTCCCCATGGCAAAGTGGTTATATGGCCGGTTTTTTTCAGACGTTTGCAAACCAGCTGAAAAGCGACATGCAGCGCTCTCCATAGACTTAGAAAATCCGTGCAGCAGTCCCCACTGCATGGATGTACCACCGGTGTTTTTTGTACACCGATGGCGGTCCTAGAACACTTAGAACATGTTCATTCTTCCGCCCAGTTTTCGGGCAGACCATGTGGGTGTAAAGGGGGACACCTTGAATCCTCAAACTGCAGACAAAAACTGTTCCCCTGCATGCCAGAAAAAGACAAACAATGCTGGTCGGAAAACCCAACTGGTATTTGGTCTTTGCCGTGTAAACACACCCTAAGGTTACATGGCAAAGACCAAATATTGGTCGGATTTCCCAACTGGTATTGTTAGTCGTTTTTTGTCACGCATGGGTTTTGTCTGCTGCACAGATTTTCTATTAAAGTATAAAGAGCATTGCATGTCGGTTTTCAGACAGTTTGTAAACCGCAAACCGTCTGAAAAACCGACCAAAGACCCTTGCAGTGGGGACAAGCCCTTTTGCTTCTCCTCTGTGTGTAATAACCCTGCAGACGCCTTTTCTATTTTTGTCTGAACTCTGGAATACCCCTTTAAGGGTGGTCACTGAGACTATCGGCAGAAAATTATTTTAACATAACCAATTCAGTGACCTTTTGTCTGAATGTTGTCTCAAGCTGAAAGATTTTCTAGAGAACTCTAGAGCCTTATGACCTAATAACCTTGTGGCAAAGCCCTTTTAGCTGCAGGTATGTTCTAATAATCTACCAGGCACTTGAGATGCCTATCGATATAGTACATCTGTGAGTCCCACTGGTGTACAAATAGTGGCATAGCATGCAATCTAGAAGTTGGTGTACCACTTGCCCAATGAATTCTTCCATTGCACTGATTATACATGTAATCTAGGGTGTTCCATCTGTGACACATTAAAGTGATGCGTTTTTGTTCCCCCATCCTAGGATGCCAGGAAAGCATGCAGCGACACAACGCTTGTCCAGGTACATTGTGACTTGTGTGTCATAAACATAGTTTCTGACAACTTCCTTCCACTGTTCCCATGTAACCTTTTCTCTTTTAATTTCCCATTTCAATAGATCACAACCAGTTTGGACTCTGTAGGTCGAATCCAAATGCGAACTCGACGCACACTGCGAGGTCACTTAGCTAAAATTTATGCCATGCACTGGGGTTCAGATTCAAGGTATGTGTGTTTTATATCACAGTTGGTTAACTTTATTAAATGTGAATTTATTAAAGGGGTAGTCCCACCACACACATGCTATCAATGTGTGATGGGTGCGGGTCGCAGAGTCTCAAGATTATGATGGTAGGAATACTCCTTTAATATTGAAAAAAAAATCCACAACTCTTTAGGAGTATCATCAGTGCCTTAGAGGTCTGCCTTGTGACTTCCCTTTGTAAACCATGACAAGGACTTAAAGGGGTGTCCGGGACCTATTGCTGCTCGTTTGTCTGTCGAAGTATGATTAAAAATGGAAGATTAACTTCATACTTGCCTCCAAGACCGGCAGCCGGGTGTGAAGGAGACTGATGTACATATGACAGCTGCAGCCAATCACAGTCCTATTAGTGGCCGGAGCTGTCATGTAAATGATGACGCACCAGGAGTGAAGGAGACTGTCTTGGAGGCAAGTATGAGGTTTAGCTTCTATTTTTACTCCTGCCATGACGGACCATCGAGCATTGTCAGGGCCTGGAACACCCCTGTAACCTTCATCCTTCCAGCTGGGGTTCGTTCGAACCCCATGCGTATAACCTTTTGGGCTCATGTGTTAGACGTTCTGGCGTTTACTAGTTTGTTTGCTAGACCCTCTTACGTCATGTGTGTAATTTTATTTTTTCAAATGGACTTTAGAAATTTAAATAAAGTTTTTTTGTCTGGGGTCCAAAAAGACCCCAAGCTGAATACTTGTTCGCCTGTGCCTTTGTAGCTGTTTCGGACTGGCACTGTTGCTGTTCACACTCTGAAAGTAGTAAAAATTTATTATTTGAAATGTTTTTCATTGATTCCTGGCCAAAAACTCTTGCGGTAGTTTATTTTTCTATAATTAATTGCACACTGTGTTACGAAATCTATTCTAGTCTAACTTCTCCGGGTTTCCGCAGCTGTAAAGCAACAATTTGTATTTAGACACTCGGACAGCGTGAACTTTGAACTGTTGGAAGCCTTAAAGGAGTTGTCTTTCAGCCTACTTCAAAAATCCTATGCTGCCAGAATTCAGGGGCATGCTTCTTGTCTGCCTCTTCTCCTGCTCTTCCCCTCTCCCCTCAGCACACAGACAGCTCTCCTTCTATACAGCAGGGGGACGGCGAGGGGGTTTGCTGCCAGGGTTAACCCTGTGTGTGCCTGCCTAGATCTGCTGCAGGCTGCTCACTGCTGGATCAGCTGCACTGTCAGCTCCACAGAGTCGGGAGACAGGAGAGGGCTGATCTTTGAGTGTGGAGAGGTCTGTGAAGCTGTGTATGCTAATAGCAAAGCAGGGGGGATGTAAGTGTTCCTATACCTCCTGCTTAGCATACAAATCTCCATCTCAAGCAACAACAAAAAAAACCCTGTCAGAACAGAAACATGGCAGCTGTGAAGTGTGTTACTATAATCACGATGTGTCACTAATACAGCAGAGCAGGGAGGGATATGAACCGTTCACATGCCCTCCTGATCTGTTCTATTAGTATAGTCAAAGCTCCACAGACACATCATGATTATAGTCACACACTTCACTGCTGTCACATCTACTGACCACAGATCAGCCTCACCTCTGCTCTCCTCAATCTGTGTAGAGAGCAGGAGGGAGCAGGCACACACAGGGTTAATCCACACACAAGCCAGAGCCCTCGCCCTCCCTTCCCTACAGAAGCATACTGTGCGCAAGGGGCTCTGGCTTGCTCCAACCTGTATTCAGAAACAGATGAGTCACCAGGACTGACAGCCAGTGAGATAAAGATCAACAGGTCGGCTGCTATAGTGATTTCAGGAGCTGATGCACTACTACTACCAGGGATAACTCAAAATCAGTAGGACATTTGTAATGAACATATATTGCAAAGCTGCTTGTTTTTTAAAGATCTTTTAATTAAAACCCAATCATTGTAGCGAGACAACCCCTTTAATTAAGAGTCTACAATGTAGCTTAATTAGTTTTATTAGCTTAGCTTAGTTTTATGACCATTTCAGCAGAATTCAGTAATTAGAAAGCCTGTCATGTTGGTTTAAGTAGTTATTGATGACATTCTAGATATCGGCATGCAAATACATTGACCAAACCAATCAAAAAATGGGGTCCTTTCGGACCCCAGCTGGTAAGAAATGTATAGCAAATATATGGGTTCATATTGACCAATAATTCTGTGCTGTATTTTTTGGAGTGTGTTCCTTTTAGTATAAAATACGTAAATTGCTTGAACCATTTCTTATGCTTGTGTAATTTGTTCTTCCTTAGGCTATTAGTGAGTGCATCTCAAGATGGGAAATTAATTATTTGGGACAGTTATACAACAAATAAGGTAACGGTGTTTCTGAATGATGTTACAATAGTTTAGTAAAAGTGTTAGTGGGATTTTTTTTGTGAGGTTGGGCTCTTCGAGAATGATGACTTGTTTTGTGGCTCTTTCAAAAGTCAGAAATGCATTTTTGTGGCTTTATGTGGTTACAAAAAACCGACTGAATGAAGTAGCCAAGTCTCCCAAGGATGCATATACGTTTACTTGCTCCATGCTTGTTGCTCCATTTCTGTTGGAAATGTTATACATTCGTGTAACTGTGTTCTGCATGTTTGGTACAATTTCTTTTGTGTTGACACATTGTGATAACCTATGAAAACTATTGTAGCGAACTATAAACCGTGAAAATATAAAATTGCTAAAATTACTTTTACTAGGATGTACTAGTGCTGATGGTCTGACTACAGGGATCCTATTGAGCCCTAGTTCAGAGGGACACTGGCCCTTACCATCATTATCTGCATTAAACCATTCCAGCTAGGTGCTGTGCAAATCATTGCAACAGAGAGTCGGTGTTACATAATGAGTTTAATACATTAGAGTTTCAAACTAAATATCTGACAAGTAAATCTTATTGGGATCTGCTTGCATTGCCGACAATTATACAAATTGCCTTGCAATTTTGTATGTACTTTCTAAAGTTCACCCCACCACCCCCCGAAAAAATAAAAATATATATATCTCAATCATATAATATTATTCTCAGACATAAAACAAGGCCTTATATTGCCACATCCAGTTATGCTATTGTGTATTAGGCTGTGGCAGTGTACATTTTGGTGGCGTATGAGTGTTCATTTCATTGGCATATAGTTGCGTATGGTAAAGCTTTGCTCTTGAAACCTACACCAAAATATGGGCCTAAAAGAATTTTGTTAGTTAACAGCCTACAAAAATAAATCAAAACTCGCACAGAAAAGGCTACAACAAAGAAATTAGATAGAATAACACCTCTTTTTATTATATTTGAATAAAACTTTCCATTAAACTGCATGCGTGGAGGTAGAGCTGACATTTACTTTACTGTATTATCTATGTATTTATTAGACTTGAGTTATGTAATAAAATATTTATGTATGTCTATTGATTTTTAGTGATCCGTTGGTTGCGAGGTGTGTAGAGTTTGGGTGTTTTGAGAGAGATTTGTACCTTTTTTTTTACGTATACCCGACCAATTGATATCCTGTCTTCGAATGTGGTTCCTCTTTATCTCAGTGTATGCTGTTTTAATTATATATTTTAAAGGTGTATTCTCACCACATTGATTAGCTTTAAAGGGGTTATCCAGGAGTTTATAGATTTCATAGTACACTATAAACGGCTTTTATAAAGATATTCCACAACCTTCATGTTTCTTTTCTTTTGCTTCCTTATTCATCTATCATAATATCCACTTTTTGCAGTAAAACTTCCTGCTTGTGGGGATGTCAGTAGTTCTCTATCATCCCTTTCCTACAACTCCCAGACTGCAATGCAATCTAGGATTTTCCCCCACAGTTATCACCGCTAGGGTCCATGTGCTAACAATAGTGTGTAATCCCTCCCCTCCTCCCCCCAGCTCTGTTCTTGCTAATGATGATTGCTAGGGCTCATGAGTCACACTGTAAACTGTACAGAGCTGCAGTCACATATTCATGACAGTAGTACATAACCCCCCAGCTCTGAACGGCTGTCCTCTGCTCCCATTAATATTAGTAAGTCCAGGATTCAAAGATAAACCGTTTCCCCTCACCTGTAATTACTTCTTTTATTCACTTTTCAATTACATGCTGGCAAGAGTGAATGCAGCCAGATTGTTCTCTGCTCAGGTTACACCCACTACAGGGGAGTGTTCCTGAGCTGAGCCTGGCTTCAACGCATACTCAAAAAGTGTGATGTAAGCAGTGAGATCATGTGAACGTTGAACGTCGCATGGTTTGCAGGGGATAGTGGGAAGGGGAGGACAGGGCTCTTTACAGTTGTAAGCCCTATAACAAATGAAAAGCTAGTCCTGGGTACCCCTTTGAGCATGTAGGCAAAGGTACCAAATTGGATCTTCTGATTTTGCATTGCTTCAGAGCTAGAGCAGTTGCAGTATGTACAAGCTTTATTTGGTTAGAACCACCTAGCACTAGTGGCCTGTGGTGACATCACTCCCTGTTGTCTTATCAGCAGCACAGGAGATTCTTTATCTTTCTTACTAACAAATTTTAACCCTTTAGAGCTCTGTAACCGCCTTCTAATAGCAGTATCCATCTAACAGCCTCGGCTAGGAATAGCAGAGCTGAAATGTCAACCACTACTGTAGAACCACCTACAGCCTGTCCATGAAGTAAGGGTGTAGAGCTGTGAAACGGCCTGATGAGAAAACCCCTTTAATTGAATATAAAAAGATGTATTATTTTAAGTAATTTACCTTTGTGTTAGCCTTATTTTTTGCATTCTGAGTGCATGTTTGGAGATTGTGCCTCTTTATTTTCTGAACATAAAGCATAAACTAGTGTGAACAGGGTCCTTCATGGCTTGACGTGAGTTTGGATGCATTGGCCTTGTGGTAACTATGCTCTTGCTTCTCTCAGATGCATGCTATTCCTTTGAGGTCCTCCTGGGTGATGACCTGTGCTTATGCACCATCTGGAAACTATGTAGCTTGTGGAGGATTAGACAATATCTGCTCCATTTACAATTTGAAAACCAGAGAAGGAAACGTGCGAGTGAGTCGGGAGCTCCCAGGACACACAGGTAAGAGTCATGACAAAAAGCAATTTCTTTTTACATGCATGTAGTAATGCAACACATGAAATATGTAACACATAAAATAAAATGACAGGATTATGTCAGAAAGGAACTAATGACAAAACTGAGCCTAAGGTTTCCTTTTTTGTTCGGTGACATGACTTGATCAATAAACCTGGTCTCACACATCTGTTTAGCTGGCCTAAACAAGGAATAATGCAAGACTTAATGGGGTTGTCTGGGTCCTTAAACAGAATAGCGTTGGGTCGCTACATCGTAGACCGGGCCCAACATACTGACATTTTCACTAATGGCTTCCTTGATCAATAATACTTGCCGAGTATGGCTCTCAGATTTTTTACACTTATAATTCGAAAAAATAACCATAGCTGTATGGACTAACACTAGTGATGCCAATATGGCGCGTCTGGAAAAGAAAATAAGACCGATCAGACAATTGGCTTCAAACTATTCTTTATATCTTTCCTTTGTACAACCCAGACTTCTAAGACAGTAGCCCATGTGGTGGGCCTTTATGTATGAAAACTGTCTAGCAGTAAGACTTTCTTTGTTGCCTGTAGCAACTAATCAGAGCTCCCCTTTAATTTCATATAGAGCGCTGATTGGTTGCTATAGGCACCAAAGACAGTCTTACTGCTAGACCGTTTTCATACATAGGCGCGGTGTGTTTAAAAGATAGTACCGGCAGGGATTACAGACGCTAAAACAGTTTATAAATCCACAAGTCAACTCATTCAGTGACATTCAGCAGCTCTTTCCCAGCATAAGCTTACCCTTTCTCAACTACATACAAGCAACTTGCTATATCACAGACGACACATTAAAGGATTTATATTGGGAATCCAACTTTACCTGGGTTTTTAATCAATCCCCCTTTAAGGAAATCTCATTTATCTAATATATACCGGTTCATACTTGTGACATAGATTATGAGGTCACTTCATTATAGACTGCCAAAAGGATTCTACCCCAACCCCAGAGATCATTGATGTTACAAGATTCATCTTTCGTATACTTTTTTTGCATTATAAATAATGGAAGCTTTAATAAAAAAAAAGGAAACTGTAGTGCTCCCCCTCCCATCCTTAAAAAAAATCATATACTCACCTTCCCCCACTCTTCTATTGCAGCCCTGGGTCCCTCTGGTCTTCTGTTTACTTTCTTATACTTCTGAACAGTGATGTAAGGGAAGTGACACGTGGCCACTGCCGCCAGTTAATGGCAGCAATGGTGACATTCCCATTTGGACATATGCAGAAGACCAGAGATACCCAGCACTGGTATGGAAACAAGTGAACCGCTCACCTGTGTCCATAGTCAGATCTCCTTGTTCAATGTTCCGGTGCACAGATAGGTCTAGGGCCTTTTGAAGCTGGTACAGGTAAAAAAAAAAAAAAAAAAGTGGTGAATCCAGCAGAAGAAGTTGTTTATAAAATCCTTGTTTCTTGTCAATATCATTGGGGGACACAGCACCTTGGGTATAGGCCCCCGCCCTTAGAGGCTGACACTAGGTGTAACCAAACGCGTTGGATCCGACCTGATGGACTATATCCCACCTGCTAACGCCAGGCTAATCCATTTGTAGCCAAGCGTATGCTGAAGTTTTAAACTGCTGCGTCTGACAACTTGGCTATTGAAACCGCAATACTAAAATTGCACGGTTTCTTGGATGCGGTTATCTGGACCATGATTTGAGCACGCTAGCCTCAATCGGCCCGTATTTACTTCTATACTTGGAAGGCCGTTTTTGCCAGGGCAGAGTCCCAGGGTTTTCACCCCTAGGATGTTCTACTCCAAGGGTGCTGGCTGTTCTCCAGCCAGGGCTGGGCCTTTCATGCTTGATAGGGCAGATCTCTGTCCTCTTGGTGCTGTTTCAGCATACGCTGGCTTCTCATCATCCTGTCAAAACCTTTTTACAGGGGGTTGTCCTACACCCCGTTCCTTCGTTTCTCCTTAAGTGGTTTCTTCGTCTCATTTTCATTGAGGACATAGTTCTGCCCTCTTTGTCCCTCCCCCTCTAATCCTCGAGAGCGGGCATTACATTGTTTAGATGTTGTCAGGGCCATTAGGATTTACCTGGCTACTGAGTCCTTTAGGTGCTCCGAGGTCGTTCCAGAGGGCCTGCTCAGGAGTCTGGCAGCCTCTATGGCCACTATTGCCAGCTGGATCCAGTCTGCAATTTCTTTTTTAAACATAATTATTATTAAATTTTACAATAACAAAAACATACAATAACTGTCCAATAGATGAGATACCACTTGACACACAAAGAAATAATACAAGGCTTCATTAGTACAAATAAGAAAAGTACTAAGCAATGAAAGTACAAAATAGCACTAATGACATACTTTGGTATCCTAATAATAAGAATGAAGCAAAAGAAGTCTCCATCTTCACTAAAGAAAGAAAACAAAAAATAATAAAAAAGTAACACCCCTCCCACCCCCAAAAAAAACCACAGAACAGTGGTACCCATACTCAGTTATGTTTAGGAGACATAATCACATAGACCTATGTAATCAAGTAAGGTCTGGGATAAAAAGTGAAAACAAATCCTGTGCTGATACAATGCTGCGAGATCGTCACACGGCCCTCGTCCCCTAAAGCCCGAGGGAGAGAAATAGATAGAGGACAAATTCACCCCCAACTCTGACGCACAGTTACCAAGAGAGTATCCAGGGCATGGCGTCAGGATATGGATGAGGTAAAGCTCCCATGTTATGGGATACAGACCTCCAAAGCCCCCAGAGTGCCCGCTAGTCGAGAGGAGAGATACCAGGAGGTGTAAGCAAAAGGCTGCATGATCCCCTTGATCTCCTGGGGGGTGTAAAAGTTACCTATGAACTCCTGCCATTTCTTGAAAAATATAGAGCATTGGGTTTCCTTAGTCCTGATAATGTCCATTTCGAGATGATGTTTTACCACCTGGATCACTTCCTGCAATGTAGGGACAGTTGGTTCCAACCATTTGGCCAGGAGGTTTCTTTTAGCCGCTAATAAAAATATGTGCAGAACTGAGTGGTTCCTAAAATGTTGTGGTAAATTATGGAACAGAAGCTGTGTTGGCTCTAAAGTTAAATGACACCAAAACTTAAGTTTCAGAGTTTGTATGACTGTCTCCCAGAACTTCATGGTTTCCACACAGGTCCAGATACTATGGACAAAATCCGTGCGGGTGGTGCAACACTTGGGGCAGGACGTCAAACGGTCTGGACAAGCTGGATGGGGGGGAATATTAAAGCCGTAAATTGCGGTAATGGACAATTCTTAAAGAATGTGTCCCTCCACTTCTCATTAACTATATATTTAATGGATCTTCAGCCATCCGGAGAATTGTAGAAGAGATCTCCTGGTTAGGTTAGACCTTCTCCCACTTAGCAAAAATCCTGCAAGGCCCCTCGTCTTCTGAACCCCTACGAAGACCAGCATATAGCGCTGATAGAGAGTGGTCTGTTGAAGAAGTAGGGCCGATAACCTTATCAAAAGCATTCAACTTAAAATGCGACGGCTTCATGTCCTTACTTCTAAAGAAAACTCACTATTTGGGAGTGGGCCAAAAATGCGAGGTGGCAAGGATATTTTTGAGATAATTCTGAGGAGTAAATCCCGTTGGTGGTGAAGGTGTGAATAACTGTGGAAATAGTTAAGATCCCCTTACACCAATCTGATCCGTGACGCATGAGGCTGGCTATAATAACCTAACCGGCAATTCACCCCCCCCCCCCCTATCCTTTGAGGATCAGTTTCGCAGGCCATCCGGTGGCGTATTTTTATTCCAAGGAAAGAAGTGTAAGTGTGATAAAGTTGGCCGACATCTTATGTCTAACATAAGGGATTGTTTGTAACAAATATAGTAATTTTTGGAACGTCATCATCTTGAGAGAGAGCCTTAGCAAGTAGGGGAGCGGAAGATGCCATCCTCGATCTAGAGCCTTACAATTTGAGGAACAGAGGGGGTAATTGAGGATAAATGGACTCAGGGACTTACCGATATTTATTCCCAGATACTTGATGGAGGACACCCGCCAGGGATATAGGTAATTATTGGCAAGCAGATGTGAGGAAGGTGAATGAGCAGGGGAGAGATCCAACAATTCTGACTTAGAAACATTAACCTTGAGGCCCGAGAAAAGGCCAAACTCCTGTAACAGATCTAGAGCTATCGGAACCTCCACCAGTGGGTCAGATAGATAAATCAGAAGATCATCAGCAAATAAGGAGACCTTAATATTGGATGAACCGATATTAATGCCCAGGAGATCTGGATGAGCGGCTCTATGGCCAAATTAAACAGTAGTGGGGATAATGGGCATCCCTGGCGAGTGCCTCTCCCCAAATGAATGGCCGTAGAAAGAATACCCGGGGTATAGATCTGGGCGCAGGGGCTGGTATATAGTGAAGAGATATAAGAATGGAAGGCTCCCTGGAATCCGAATCCGTCCATCACTGCCCCCAGCCATCTCCAGCTGACCCTGTTGAACGCTTTTTCTGCATCAATGGACAGGACAGCTGGAGAGCGATCAAGCCCTGGATTGCATTTGATCTCATCCAGAACAGTAATGACTTTACGAATATTAGAGACGGCTGCTCTGCCCTTAACGAATCCTTTCTGTTGAGGGCTAATGAGACAGGGAAGAAGAGTGGCCACCTGTCCACCAACACCTTAGAAATGATTTTAAGTCAACATTTATTAATGAAATTGGGCGGTACGAGGAGGGGAGAGACACGTCCTTTCCTGGCTTTGGTAAAACTTTTATAAACGCCGTGTTCATATGTTGCGGGATGGGAGTGTGACTTCAGGATTAAGAATCTTGTAGAATTCTCCTGAGAAGCCATCGGGGCCGGGGGCTTTATTATTACCCAAGTTCTTAACCCTAGAGATTTCTTCATTTTGGACGGGTTGGTTAAGGTAGTCCCTATCTGTCCTCAGAAAGGAGGGGAGAGACAGACGGCCAAGCCAGTCTGAGGGGTCCCTGTCATCGGAGGTTTCTGGTGAATATAAATGGTCATAGAACTCACGTAGGACATTATTAATAGCAGTAGCAGAATATTGCATATTCCCGCATGAGTCCTTCAATGCATAGATATTGGAACTAGAGTTAATCCCCTTAGCAAAATTGGCTAAAAGCCGCCCCGCTTTGTTCCCAAACCTGAATAATTTAGCTGACAGCCGTGACACCTCTCTATACTCCAGCCAGCTTTTTTTTTTTCTTTTTTTTTTTTTTTTTTTTTTTTAGTGTTAGACCATTGGAGTTTGGTTGCAGGAGTTGGGTTGGAGAGAAAATCAGTGTAAGATTGCCGAAACTTCTCACTCAACAATCTAATTTGATCCGCAACCACCTTCCGACGGGTGTTAGTGTAGGCAATCAAGTGGCCTCTAATGACCGCTTTAGCTGTCTCCCAAAGTAAGACTGGCTCCGTCTCATCCTCCGGGTTGTCTTGTAAAAATTGCAGCCACCACCTTTGGAGGATATTAGCAAAGTCCTCGTCCCCAAACAGGTAAGACGGAAATCTCCAGAGGTAATCTGTACCCTTGGGAGCAGCGTCTGACAGTTGGAGGACTAGAGGGGCATGTTCTGAAATAACTAAATCCTTAATATCACAGAGATCCACCCTTTGCATGGCTTTGGGAGAGAGTAGAATATAATCAATACGGGACCATGAATTGTGAGAATGGGAAAAAAAGGAATAGTCCCTTCCATCAGGATGAAGAGACCTCCACGTATCAACCAAAGAAGTCTGAGATAAAATTAGCCAAATGTGGGGGGTCATGGGATAGCGGAATACGGGGAGAGCTATCATGGACAGATTTTCTATCTTCCTGGGAATTAACCACCAGGTCAGTCTGCAATTTCTGAAGCCTATCGGTCCAGTGGAGAACCTCTCCCTTTTCTGTTCACCACCCATTCCACATGGGTGGTTGGTGCTTCCTGAGCAGTTCGATATCAAACTTCAGCTCTGCAGGTTTGCAAAGCGGCTACCTTGGCTTCCACATGTTTTCTAAGTTCTATCAAATCCATACCTTGGCCTCGGTTGTAAGGTTCTCCAGGCAGCAGTGTGCTAAACGCGGACGCTGCCGGGGGAGTTTTTTCTTTTGTATCAGATTCTTTTTTTCCCCACCCTCAAAGGTCTGCTGTAGGACATCCCAAGGTGCTGTGTCCCACAATGATGTTGACGAGAAATTCAGATTTTTATACTTACTGTAAAATCCTTTTCTCGTCTGATTCATTTGGGGGACACAGGGCCATGGTTTGACATTTCTTCTATGGCTTTTGTACCAACTGCTTAGCCTAGCGTCAGCAGGTGGGATATATGTGGTTCCGCCTAGTGTCAGCCTCCTAGACAAGGGCCTATACCCAAGGTGCTGTGTCCCCAATGAATCCTGATGAGAAAAGGATTTTAGGGTAAGTACAAAAATCCAAATATTTCATTAAATTTAATAACTCCTTTTCATGACAAGTTTGTGCAAAGAATCCGCTGCAAAGATTGAGTGGCTTGTTCAAAACGTGTCTGCTGATTCCTTGCACGAACTTGAAAATGGTCTTTTAACTTTAATTAAATAAATACAAGGATTTTATAAACAATTTCTTCCGTGTGCTGGATTCAGCACTTTTTAGACTCCACACTAGAATGCGGAGTGAGGGAAGGCAAGCATAGGTTTTGATGTTTTTCTTCATTTAATTAGCCCACTAGGTGCTTCCTACCAATTTTTTAGAGGGACCAGAAAACCCATTCAAGGGCATGTCCCCATGGTAGAGGACAAATACCGGTGCAGTGGGGACATGCCCTAATTCTTTACTTTTCTTATAGAAGAGTCAGTGGTGAGATCATTGTCGACTTGTGATTTAAACATTGGGCCATTTTTTTCCCCATTTGGACCTGTAAATTTGTCGGCAGCAAACATTGTTCAGAGGTCTGGGTTCCTCATGCAGGCTCTCCTAAAACGGCCAGTGTTGCTGGTGAAAGTACAGTCATGGCCAAAAAGTTTTGAGAATGACACAAATATTATATTTTCACATGATCTGTTGCCCTCTGGTTTTTATGTGTGTTTGTCAGATGTTTTTATCACATACAGAAATACAAGTGCAATCATATTATGATAAACAAAAGCTTTTATTGACAGAATGAGTTAATGCAGCAAGTCAATATTTGCAGTGTTGACCCTTCTTCTTCAGGACCTCTGCAATTCTCCCTGGCATGCTCTCAATCAACTTCTGGACCAAATCCTGACTGATAGCAGTCCCTTCTTGCACAATCAATGCTTGCATTTTGTCACAATTTGTTGGTTTTTGTTTGTCCACCCGTCTCTTGATGATTGACCAGAAGTTCTCAATGGGATTAAGATCTGGGGAGTTTCCAGGCCATGGACCCAAAATCTGTTTTGTTCCCTGAGCCATTTAGTTATCACCTTTGCTTTATGGCAAGGTGCTCCATCATGCTGGAAAAGGCATTGTTGATCACCAAACTGCTCTTGGACGGTTGGGAGAAGCTGCTCTTGGAGGACATTCTGGTACCATTCTTTATTCATGGATTTGTTTTTAGGCAAGACTGTTAGAGAGCCGATTCCCTTGGCTGAGAAGCAACCCCACACATGAATGGTTTCTGGATGCTTTACAGTTGTCATGAGACAAGACAGGTGGGATCGCTCACCTTGTCTTCTCCGAACAAGCTGTTTTCCAGATGTTCCAACCATTCGGAAAGGGGATTCATCTGAGAAAATGACTTTACCCCAGTCCTCAGCAGTCCACTCCCTGTACCTTTGGCAGAATATCAGTCTGTCCCTGATGTTTTTTCTGGAGAGAAGTGGCTTCTTTGCTGCCCTCCTTGACACCAGGCCTTGCTCCATGAGTTCCTCCCGCCTCACAGTGCGTGCAGATGCACTCACACCTGCCTGCTGCCATTCCTGAGCAAGCTCTGCACTGCTGGTAGCCCGATTCTGAAGCTGAAACACTTTTAAGAGACAGTCCTGGCGCTTGCTGGTCTTTCTTGGGCGCCCTGGAGCCTTTTTGGCAACAATGGAACCTCTCTCCTTGAATTCCTTGATGATGCGATAGATTGTTGAGGTGCAATCTTTCTAGCTGCGATACTCTTCCCTGTTAGGCCAGTTTTGTGCAGTGCAATGATGACTGCACGTGTTTCTTTAGAGATAACCATGGTTAACAGAAGAGAAACAATGATGCCAAGCACCAGCCTCCTTTTAAACTGTCCAGTGGTGTGATTCTTACATAATCATGACAGATTGATCTCCAGCCCTGTCCTCATCAACACCCACACCTCTGTTAATGGAGCAATCACTGAAACGATGTTAGCTGGTCCTTTTAAGGCAGGCTTGCAATGAAGTTGAAATGTGTTTTGGGGGAAAAAGTTCATTTTCTAGGCAACTATTGACTTTGCAATGAATTGCTGTTAAGCTGATCACTCTTTATAACATTCTGGAGTATATGCAAATTGTCATTATAAAACCTGATGCAGTAGACTTTGTAAAAATTAACATTTGTATCATTCGCAAAACTTTTGGCCATGACTGTAGAGGGATGTTAGGAAGTAGCGAATAAAGTGCTTCCCTGTTCCAATAGTGAAAGTGAAATGTTTGATGTGAAGGGAAGTTGGATGTAAATACCACATTTCAGTGAAGGGAGTGTCAGGTTTTGTGCTGTATCAATTCATGTCTGGTTGTAATATCACTGCAGACCTGTGTAGGCCGTTTCTGGGATGCAGGTATGTAAATACAGTATGCAGATCCACTGCAGTGAGTGTTATAGTAATACCTGTCATTTACTAACTTTTCTACCTGTTTTTGTCACTTTTTAGGATACCTATCATGTTGCCGCTTTCTAGATGACAATCAGATCGTCACAAGCTCTGGAGATACGACTTGGTAAAAATTTAAAGAAAATATTACATTTCTGTCCAATTCTTGGACCACTGCCCATAGTCTTGTGAGGATTGGAGTTCAAGTCCCCAGGCTGCAACTACATCTTGATCTTGCTGAAGTGGGGAGAGGAGGTTTGCGACTCCTTATACTGAAACTGTTCTAGGAAAGGAGTCGTATATACATTCCTGGAACTGCATCTGACCATTGCAGGCACTGGAGAAAGCCTCCAGTCTAGGCCTTGTAACCTGTGGACCATTGCTCTGAAACTACAGCAGGATCAAAGGAGACTTCTATATCTGATCGGATTACTGGTTTTCTATTGAACCTGATCAGAGTCTGGAAAAACCTTTTAAGCTAAGTGTACACAGCACAGAAATACTATCAGATTTTCAGCGGTTTCGGTATTTTGAGACCGCCGAGAATCCGATGGTACACTGTGCTGCATAGAAAGCAATGAAAAACCTCTGCTGTAGTGTTTACAGCACGGGTTTTGTACAGCCACATTTGCCCTTACATTCAGTTGTTCGGGCCTACGGCAAAAATCTAAAACCGCCCCCTTTTTTGCGCTAAACGTAACAAAGACGGCGGCCCTGCATAGGACAAAATGCCGTCGGCTTTACAACTATTTTATCCTATGCTGTGTGTCTGTAGCCTTATACTCGGCTCTTGGGACCTAGAATGGGCTGTCTGTTTTGAAAGCTTCCTGTTAAGGCACATTATGGGCTACATGTATGAAAACTGTCTAGGTCTTAAATTCACTTTGTTGTGCATAGCAATGAATCAGAGCGCCCCTCTCATTTTTCCAGAGCACTATATGAAATGAGAGGGCGCTCTGATTCATTGCTATGCACAACAAAGTGAATTTAAGACCTAGACAGTTTTCATACATGTGGCCCTATGTGTTAACCTAACAGCAGCCTTTGTCAAAGTGACAAAGTATCGAATATATTTGCATTCAGGAGAATATTACTTTTTGTGTAAAATAAAGTTCTAAAAAATTCCTTAATGGGATTAGAAAAAATGTAACTATTTAAAAATCAGCAAAAAAAATGAAAAGTGGATATGTAATAATCAAACCAAAAAATACTGTTTTTTATACATTACATTAAAAAAAATCGAAATATATTGGGTACCAACATGATTGACAAAAACCTGAAGGTTATTTAGTGTGAAACACAATGCAGAAAAATGCTTGGAGTTTTCAATTGTAAAAAAAACATGTAATTGTGCAGCAATTTTATATATATATTCTCAATTTGTACATAAAACATAAATATTTAACACTAAAAGCAAGGCTGTATACAGCTGCGTCAATGGGAAAAAAAAAAAAAAAAAAAAGGTTAATGCTGCTGAAAAGAAAAGAGCCATAAACAAAAGCCCTAATGACGAGCCGTTTTTAAGTGGTTAAAGTATAAGTATTCCATCATGTGGCAGATCCTCACAGTTCTGCTGATTTGGACTTGGATCCCTAATTGAACCTTGTGGTGATCCAGGTTTGGTTCAGTAAGAACAAGGTTTACCTGAATGTTGTGTCCATGGTATGGATTTTTATAAGATTGTACTTTAGAGCAGCGGTCCCCAACCTTTTTTCCACCAGGGACCGGTTTGATGCACGACAATTTTTCCACGGCCCCGTGGGAGGGGGGTTATTAGGGGTGGGGCTATTCGGGGCGGGGTTATGGAGGAGGTTGGATGTTTAGAATCACACACACACACACAAAAAAAACCAATAAAGTGTATACTGTGTCATTTAGGGATATCGTATGGGTTAACCAGTATTTTATAACTGGAGACTGATTGTCAGCTCTGTGGTTCACTATTATATTAATAATGCTGACCCACAGAGCTGATAATCAGTCTGCAGTAATATTGGTCAGCTCTGTGGGTCAGCATTATACATGTATATAATATACATATGTAATCAGCTCTGTCATTATAGAGATATATGCCCCCTGTAGTGATAATACATAGCTGCCCCAGTAGTAATGACAGATAGCTGCCCCAGTAGTAATGACAGATAGCTGCCCCAGTAATAGATAGCTGCCCCAGTAGTAATGACAGCTGCCCCAGTAATAGATAGCTGCCCCAGTAGTAATGACAGCTGCCCCAGTAGTAATGACAGATAGCTGCCCCAGTAATAGATAGCTGCCCCAGTAGTAATGATACATAGCTGCCCCAGTAGTAATGATACATAGCTGCCCAAGTAATAGATAGCTGCCCCAGTAGTAGTAATGACATATAGCTGCCCCAGTAGTAGTAATGACACATAGCTGCCCCAGTAGTAGTAATGACACATAGCTGCCCCAGTAGTAGTAATGACACACAGCTGCCGTCAGTAGTAGTAGTGACACACAGCTGCCGTCAGTAGTAGTAGTGACACACAGCTGCCGTCAGTAGTAGTAGTGACACACAGCTGCCGTCAGTAGTAGTAGTGACACACAGCTGCCGTCAGTAGTAGTAGTGACACACAGCTGCCGTCAGTAGTAGTAGTAACTCACAGCTGCCGTCAGTAGTAGTAGTAACTCACAGCTGCCGTCAGTAGTAGTAGTGACACATAGCTGCCGTCAGTAGTAGTAGTGACACATAGCTGCCGTCAGTAGTAGTAGTGACACGTAGCTGCCGTCAGTAGTAGTAGTGACTCGTAGCTGCCGTCAGTAGTAGTAGTAGTGACTCGTAGCTGCCGTCAGTAGTAGTAGTAGTAGTGACACGTAGCTGCCGTCAGTAGTAGTAGTAGTGACACGTAGCTGCCGTCAGTAGTAGTAAAGATTGATAGCTCATCCAGTAGGCAGCCAGGGCAATAAAAAAAAAAAAGTAGTAGTCACTCACCTTTCCTGGATCCTTGGCTAAGCTCCTCCTCCCAGCAGCCGACAGCAGCGAGCGGCGCGGGGGTGTGACGTCACCGTGCATCTACAGCAATAGGGAAAGCAGGGACGGTAATGCACCGCTCCTGCTTTCTCTGTAATGCAGCCGCACTAAAGTCACCGGGCGGCCGGCATCATGTTAGCCCGGGGCCGCGGACTGGCAGGGGATGGGCTAAGGCCCGGTGCCGGTCCGCGGACCGGCGGTTGGGGACCCCTGCTTTAGAGGCTTCACCTTCAACAACCACCCTCTGTATGACAGAATTGACTTACCTGCCACCTCCAAAACTAGTGCTAATATGGTGTGAGAATGTGCTTACATTTCCTGTTGGAATGGATAAGATGCACTTCCTTGTCTAAACTTACTTTCTGTTTTTTTTTTTTTTTTTTATTCCTTCAGTGCTCTGTGGGATATAGAGACTGGACAGCAAACCACAACGTTCACAGGACACACTGGAGATGTGATGAGTCTGTCTCTGAGCCCTGACATGAGGACTTTCGTCTCTGGTGCTTGTGATGCTTCCTCCAAATTATGGGATATTCGAGATGGAATGTGTAGACAGTCTTTCACGGGACATGTTTCTGACATCAATGCAGTCTGTGTAAGTAACACAAGATGAACTGTGAATATAACCTACCTTCCATTAATATACTTCTTGACTAGTGCCTGATCCTTGCATCACAATTGGATTGCAAAAATGGAATTTTATTGTTGCTTCCCGTAGCTGATTCCGTTCTTGGCTATATGGTCATAAGCAGAATATGCTGTCTCCCTCTGGTTAGGCTGGATCTGCTTTTATAGCAATGATAAGCATATCAGCTTGACATTCACAGCTCTTCTAAAAGCACTGACATGAGAGCAGGAGATGTTAGCCATAAGTGCAAAGAGCTACAGAGCTCAAAGTAAATAAAGGAGACTAATTACCTGTTTGAGAACACTCGGCAGCCTGACCTGTTGTCATCACTGCTCTTAGATAAGACAAAGCAGAGGAAGAGAAGGGGAGAGCAGGACAGTAACCTTATCTCCTAAACAAAACCAAAAAAGTAAACATTGTATTTGAAAAATCTCTTCAATTACCAGTCCCTACATGTTTAAAGCTAATCTTTCCAGTGATGCAACCCCTTTAAGTAGTGGCTACAGTGCGCTCGTTTTCCTGGAGACCATACTATTGGATAGATGTCATCCAGCCTCCTAAACAACATTTGTGTTGAATTTTAAAGGGGTTATTTTACCAAATTATTCACCTTTTACCTACATGTTTACTGCTGATCAAAGACTATTACCAAATACATTGCTGTTCTGATTTTTGCTTCTTTAAGTGCTAGAGAAGATAAAGGAGATCTTATCTCCTGATTGTGTACACAAGCTTCCTTAGGTGACTGACCACCTCTCTGCTCTCATTGCTCTAGCTTCCCCATCTGACCATGGTGCAGTAGTTCCCTGCTGTGTGTAATCTCCAGCACAGCAGCTTCTTTATCTGTTAATGACAAACTTTAACCTTTTAGAGCTCTGTAGCCTTGTGCACTGCTGTTTAGACCCTTCCATATAATGTCCCTCCTTCAGACTCGGATCGGTATAGCAGAGCTGATATGCCAATCCTTGATGAAGAACCATCCACAGCCTGAATAGAAAGTGGAAGTCTGAAGCTGGCTGTGAAGAGTAGGCTCCGTAGATCAGTTTTATGAATATGTCTGTAACTTCTTCCATTTCAGTTTTTCCCCAATGGGCATGCATTTGCCACTGGATCGGATGATGCTACTTGCCGGCTATTTGACTTGCGTGCTGACCAGGAGTTGATGATGTACTCTCATGACAATATCATCTGTGGAATCACATCTGTTGCTTTCTCAAAAAGTGGCCGCCTGTTACTAGCAGGATATGATGACTTCAACTGCAATGTGTGGGACACTTTGAAAGGTGAAAGGGCAGGTAAGCGTTCCCAAAAAAATATCCGACCACCACATTACAATCTAGAGAGAAGTAGTATATTATGTTATTCAACTGGGACGTCAGCAGTGTCTTTATTCTCAGTTTCTGCTTTCATTGTAAGCTTTATTGTAGATTAGATAAAAACTCCAGCTCCTGGAACCATGCTTCATTGACTCTAGTAGTATAATGTTGTACCGTGTTAGCCATAGCAAGTAGTAGAAGAGTGAAGAAATCAGGCGATACCTTTTAGAGGCTAACTGAGTATATTTGATGGTGAGCTTTCGAGAGAACTAGCTCCCTTCTTCAGACATGGTGTTATACAAGAACTGAAATAAACTTAGACTTTTTATACACAGAAGACATGGGCCTTCAAGGTCCAAGTCTTCTGTGTATAAAAAGTCTAAGTTTTCAGTTTCTTGTATAACATCATGTCTGAAGAAGGGAGCTAGTACTCTCGAAAGCTCACCATCAAATATACTCTGTAAGCTTCATTGACTCTAGTGACTGTTACTGTTAAAAACTGCCCCGCCTATAGATGTGTGGCCATCTGAGGATTGACTCACTTTACATACACTCAGTGTTTGCATTGCAACACCAAGAAGTAAAGTCTTGAAGTTCTAGAAATCACAGGATTGATAGACATGTTAATTATATGCAAATGATAATGAATAAATTCTGACTTTTTTTTTTTTTTTTTATATATCAATAATTAGTTGAATGCACTTATATAACTTTGCATTATGTCTACAAGGTGAGTAATGTTTTTCTAATGCTATGTTCACACGGCTTAAAATGGGACGTATTTCAGTCCGTAATTACGCGCCGGAGTGCGCAAATTACGGCTGGAGTACGTCCCAGTCATTACGGTAATCCCCAGTTCTCAGAGAACTATGGATTACGTCTCCTCTCCCTGCTCGGCGAATACGCCGCGGGTGGAGATAAGTGACATGTGAATTACCAGCAGTGTATACGCGGCACAGGTAATGAAAGTCTATGGGCCGGCGAGGTGCCCGCCCCCGTCCACACGCCGTAATTGTGGGGCGTAATTACGCCCCGAAAATAAGCTGTGTGAACATAGCCTAAGGAGTCAACGCTCCATGCACTTGGGCACACAGATTCGCTGCTGGCAGCTCTTTGCAGTTGCTGAGCGATGACGTGCCAGATGTGCTTAATGGGTGTGCTGCAGGCCATGGTAACACATTTAGGCCAGGCAGGCTGTTCACAGAATAACAACATGCAGCCTAGTGTTTGAAAAAAAAAAAAAAAGACTCCTGGGACACTGTGAAAAAATGGTCGCACTACTAGTTCCAGAGGCAAATCGACTTAATGTCGAGCTGTTAACTCCTTAACGACCACCCGCCGACTTTAGACATCGGCTGGTGCAGGTCGTTCGTCTGCAGCGACGTCTTTAGGCGTCGCTGCAGACATCGGAGTTTGCAGTTCCAGGCGCCGCAGCTGCGCAACTCCGCTCCCCGGTGCTTTAACCCTTTGATTGCTACGGATCGTCACCGCAGCACAATCAAAGGGTTTCCCTGCTCTGTCAGGTGATTGGAACACCCGATCACCCGACAGAGCCCGGGGAACCGCTGCACAGTCAGCCCTGGGGACCTAGAGTAGCCCTAGGGCTGTCTGTGTAACAAGCCAGTGACCAGGGCAGACTGTACTGTCCTGATCACTGCCTGTGTCACACTGACACAGATTATAATGTATGAGCATATACAAATATGGTAATACATTACTAAGTATTAAAAAAAAAAAAGAAGGTAAACAAAGTGTAAAAAATAAATAAATAAAATTAAAATGTTTAATAAAAAATAACTGTACATATATTACACACAAAAAACCCCTACACATATTAGGTATCCCCATGACCAAAATAACCTGTAGAATTAATCTAACAAGTTAAGTGTGAAATGTGAATGGTAGAAAAAAAAATGCTGCAATTTTTTATAAGTGAAGTTAAACTATTCCCCCATAAAGTACAACTTGTCTCTAATAAAACAAGGCCTCATACAGCTGCGCCATTGAAAAAATAAAAAAGCTACAACTGTTGAAACGCAAAGAGGCAAAAACTAAAAAAATGTGCTGGTCATTAAGTACTTTTCAGGCGTTCGGCTTAAGGGGTTAATGTACCGAAATTTTAAGGCTAAAAGGGGGTGGGGCACCCACACTATCCCCCCCACCCAAAATTTCCGGGGGTAGGACCGTATGATCTCTTTTGGCCTAGCCAAAAATCTTCGCTATTGCTGATTGAGGCAAGAATCTTTAAATAAAAGGGGATAGACCTCCTTTTCCTTCTTCCTTCTTGATTTGAACCATGATAGTATTAGGGTGCTTTCACACGGTGCGTTTTTTATGCGTTTTTCAATGTGTTTTTGTGCGGAAGGACAGCAATTAATGCGTACAATGCTGCGAAAAAAATCGCGGCAAAAATTCGAAATTGGCGGTAAAAATCCCGGAAATTTTCCCCGTTTTTTCCGGATTTTTATGCTGCAAGTACAGCTTTAATGCTGTCCTTCCTCCCAAAAAAAAAACTTGAAAAACGTCAAAAACGCACCGTGTGAAAGCCCCCTTTGGGGCCTGTTCACACCGGTTATTTGGGATGATTGGAGGACTGCGCCCTTTTTTTGCTTTTTAAGGCTCCAAAATCCGCCCAGTAACACGGTAAACACAGTTCTCATAGGAATTGGATTCCGTCGCCCCCCCCGCCGGCGAATCCGCAAGGGGAGGGAAAGGGGGGGAAAATTGACATGCACTTTATTTCGGCGCGTGCGCGCCGTGAATAATGCAATGTTTTGGGGGGCCAGGGGGGCCGCCCCCCGCCCCTTATTAAGGAAAAAAAAAAAAAAAAAAAAACTTGGGGCGAAATCCGTCCCCGAAATTACGGTTTGATAAGCCGTGTGAAACGTTAAGGGGGTGGGATTAGGTCGGGTCGGGGGTTGTACCCCAAAAAGGGTAAAAGCCCCTTCTAGGCTAGCACCGGTTTAATTGCGGGGGTACAGCCCTGAAATTACCATGTGGGGGGGAAGGGGGGAGGCCCGGACCCCGGGGCCCATGAAATCATTTTTGCAACGCAAATACCCGTAGTAAATGACTGTCATTATCCCCCCCGCGGGGGTTTTCCGGCGGGGGGAGAGGAGACGTAATCCAATTTCCATGAGGACTGGGGATTCTGTAAGACAGAGAGGTTCTACCCAAAATTCGTGCAGTACGGCGCGAATTACGGATGAAATAGTCCCATTTTAAGCCGTGTTAACAGGGCCCCTATTTAGTTTTTGACACTGGGGGCCGTCTTGGGTGTGAGCCCCCCAAAATTCCCTTGCACACAGAATGATCTGTACTCCCATTCTTCCAATGGACAGTTGCGGGGGTTCACCCGCACCCTCTTCTGTCTTTCCCATTTCTTTATCATTCTCTTAACCACCAGGACCTCATTGAACAGCACTGACCTCTCAGCCTAGAGGCATGGCAATCTGCCGGAGTGATACAGCAGAGTCTCTCAGTTCAAGGACTCTGTCCCTCTGTTTGCAACAAGTGGTGATAACTGACAATCCAGTGAAAAGGAGGCATCACACAATCCTCCCACAGCACTTGAGCTGATTTTTGAGGTTTCATGTGGCTAAAAAACATTTCTTTCAATCTGCCTTTATGCCCCTCCCACTTGCCAAATGGGGGGCTAGGTGTTTGGAAATGACGTTTTGCAGTTTGGCGACCCCTGCCTTTCCCCTCTTTTTGTAATTTAGGCTTACCCTTTCTTGGTTGCAGTTTCGGTTGGTGGTTTTATCTTAAAGGAGTTGTCTCGCTACAAGAATTGCTTTTAATGTTAAAGATTTGTCAAAAACAAGTCCTTTTGCAATATATGTCCATTAACAGTGTCCTACCTATTCTGAGATATCTCCTCTTGTAGGGGCTGATAGTCCAGGTCCTTAGCTCGGACCGGAACCCTCAGCGCCCCTCATTCGGCCAAATAGTTAAAAAACCCCCCCCCCGATTTTAAAATAAAAACTGGAGAAAACAGGACTGAGGTAAGATGAATCAATGTAGTGTAAAGATAATTGATGTCGTCATGCCATGATGATGGACGCTCCATCATCATGGTGTGACAACATCTATTATCTTTACTCCCCTGATGAATGTGTGGGATTTTCTTCTTTATTAAGGGGAAATAACTATACCTATGGTTTTTGTAGGAATAAAGGGTGACCTTTAGGTAAAAAAATATAATATTGGGGCATGTTTACGGGCTTCCATAGGCTGCAATGAACCCAAATCGTAGCTAAGAAACCAGGGGGCAGCCTATCAGGGAGAAAAAGGGTTGTACTTAGCGACCTGAGGAGCCCATACAGAGAAAAAAGGCTATCTAAAAATAGGTAGGCACTGTTAATGAACAAATGCAAAGGACTTGTTTTTTGAAATTTTTAACAAAAAAAGCAATCCTTGTAGTGAGAAAACCCCCTTTAAAAAACCGTTCAAAAAACAAAAGCACCAAAAAACGCTAGTTTTTTCGGCAGTTTTTGACAAGAACTTAAGAACTTGACTATTGAATATTTTGGGAAATTTGGGTTTCTTTTTTTCGCCTACCTTGTCCCTAGCCTAAAATATTCTGTTCTGCAAAAAGCAAATAAGCCAAAATGTGGAGGAAAGGAAATTTTTGGGGAAAAACCATAGATGAGTTGTCTGTCCCTCTACAGGAGTACTGGGGGCCCCACGATAACCCTGACTTTTGGTGTTTACCCGAGATGGCGGGTGTGCTCAGGGTTTGGGACGTTTTCTCAGAATCTGGAATTAATTTGGGCCAAGATAAATGATCTTGTAAATTCTCCACTGAGATCTGGAGAGGTCAATGCTGCAGCCTATAGCTGTGAAATAATAACATTTCTACCTTGTATTTGCAGGTGAAGTTTTTCTATTCACTGATTATTATTACACAAAAAGGCTTTCTGTAACTAGTAAAAATAAATAAAACAAAAGGGGTTTTTTAAAGGGGAGAGCGCATTGGTGACTATTTAAAGGGGCTAGCACACAGGATCATGGTGACCAAGAGTCTAGGAGCCAGTCTTTATTTTGTGGTTTGGTTAAGTTGTTTTAACCCTTTTGCTGCTAGAAAAGTCGGTTATGCATACGAGACCTTTACAGCAGCCACACGGTTAAAAGATTTCCGCTTTGTGCTCAAAGTCTGCTGAGTCTGTACTGAATTTTTTTTCTATTATTTTTGTACATAATTGAATGTACACACTGTAGCAGCCGATCATGTAATGTTTGTATGTAAAAAAAAAAAAACAAAAAAAACAAAAAAAAACAAAAAAAAATAACAAAAAAAACAAAAAAGAAATAATGCCTTTTTTATTTAAGGAATATGAATTGTAGCTTTTTGAACGCCACAATAGTTTAGTGATAAATATACTTGATTGTCGTTTTTTAATTTTAATTTTTTTTTCTTTGTGAACTTGCTGTGGATGAAATGAAGTCATTGCTTTGTATCTGTATCCATACGGTTGTTGTATATCTTCACGTTTAGGCAGGACAGGGTTTAACCTCGCTCACTCCTCCCCTGCCCCCCTTCTATTTTATGGCATAATGAAGCAGAGAATCTCCAGTGTTATGTACCTATGCCATGGTGCAGTACAAGAAATATGCAGGAAAATCCAGTCCACTATTCCAATTTTGATTAATGCACAAAAATAAATTGCTAACCTTTCACTACCTCATGAAGAGAGGGGAAAAAAAAAAAAATTTTTTTTTTATTTTTTTTTTAATGAAACCCATTAACCTTATAGTTGAGAATCATCCAACAGAAAGCTCTAGTAAGAGTTTGTTCTAGATAGAGTTCCCTTCACTTGTAGATGGAGAACACTGATCTGTCCTATAGCCCTACAGTCAAGTCAGACTAATCAACCCTTTGTGGGACCCTTGTTAGTTGTTATGCGTTAGACTCTTTGTACAGCCAACACCCCTCGAGCATAGTTGCACTTGTTTACTTTTGTCTTGTGTTAGGGGCACAAAAATGCCACCTCCCAAGTCTACTGAGCACAGCATTCCAAGTATTGGTCTCAGTAGGTGAATGTGCTGTTGTGAACAAGGTCGACCTGTTAAGTTGGATCCCTTTTTCCAAAAAATTTGGGACTTTTTTTTTCCTTCCCAAAAGTGTGTCCAGTGCCCCAAATTTGGGTTTCCCTTTGTATTGGATTTGTGGGCCACTTTGTTTGCAAGGTCAGTCGCTGAGAATCCACTAGTCAGTCCAGTAGGTAGGTGACCAGGGTATGGTAAGTTAGAGGTCGCCTTTGTGATGCACTGTGCCTTCTGTCACATGTCTTCTAAGAAGTGCCAGTAAGTAGCCAGATGACACCATCCAGACATTTTTGCACAAGTATTATATTTATATTTCAATATGAAGGACCAAATTGTGACTAGGATTCAGTATTATCTGCATTGTTCAGTTTTCTTTTTTTTTTTTCCTCTTCCCTTTCTCCCCTCCTCCCCCAGCATATTTTGACCCCCATTCGTCTTACTGGGGAAGGGAAGCATTTTACAAGTTGTCCCTATTTTAGTTCCCCCTTTTAGCACAAATTTTTTTAACCGAACAGACTTTGCACATATTAATGTGTTCCCCATGAACTGTGATTTTCATTTCACTAAACCTGCTCAAACCTGACCACACGTCATTCTGGCCGTTGGTAAGCTTGCAGCCCCGTTTGAGGGGGCAGCAGGGGTTTGGGGAACTGAATTTGTTGTCAGTTTTGTACATTGTAATAAAATAGCCAAGCCATTTCCCAAAAAACCTAAGAGGTTGTAAGGTGAAGTTAAAATTTTTCGAACCCCCTTTGCCATCACAATGAAATACATGTTTAGTTTCCCATTTCTTACACTATCTGTATGTACTAGGTGTATAGTACCCTGTTTCCCCAAAAATAAGACACCCCCCGAAAACAAGACAGTGCATTTTTTAGTTATGAAATTTTAAGTTTGGTGTTATTTATGGTTTTTTGATGAAATTCCCAAATTATTTTAAAACTGTTTTTGTTCAAAAATAAATGGAAATTTTTGTTCTAGAAAAAAAACATCCCCTAAAAAGAAGTCTTAGCTCATCTTTAGGAGCAAAAATTAATATGACACTTATTTTCGGGGAAACAGGGTATCTGTTGGGTATAGATTGTATACTTCCCAATCGCCAAGGTACCCACATCCTGCCTTTGTGAAATGTCCACACCTACAAATTGTTCTTTAAAAGAAAAAAAATAGGCAATTCCTAATGTGCCAATATTTAGCCCATTGTGTTAATGCCAACTGTAATGTATTTTCTTTTTTGCCTGCCGTTGTTTCTCCCACCCTGAAAGCCACCTTGTAACTTCGCCTGTAGGCAATTCACATTGCTCTTCTGTGGAAGTAGCCCATTTTCATGGGGATGTAATGTGACCATTTATTGGACCATTCTTCATTCTTTGTAAATTGACGGGCTGAGTTAGAGCCCCATAATTGGCACAGATGACTGGTACATTTAAGTAAAGGAAGACCAGATGGTAGAAAATTGTTGTCTACCTTACTCTGTGCTTTAAAGCATGGTGGAGCTAGCAACATTGCCTCTCCCCCGTACATAATCGGTGTTAAGACAGTGTAGTGCCAATTTCCCTGCCCCCGGGCTTTTATTGTGGCCTTTTCGTTCCGTCCATCTGTGACCTAAACCAAAAAGGTGGAAATGACCACATGCTTCTTCCTTATTAGATAGAGAAGACCATGTTCTCTATCCGATGAGTGAAAATGTAGTCTGATTTAACCCCCTGCTTCCCCTTATAAACTGCTAACTCTTCATTACATTCCAACACTCTCTAAAAAGACCCTGCTGTGAGTTTGATGTACTGTATCCACACCTCTTGACAGCAGACTACTGTACTTTCCATCCTGAGCTTGTAGAACTCCCAGGAGGCTTTCCAGCTGAGTGACAGAATGGAAGAGTGCATTTGTACAAGTAATGAAGCATGGGTTAATGGCGCACCTTGTATACATACTCGGCATGGGATGCTTGTGTATCTTTCCCAAGTCCGAGCCCATGGGCCTTTTTCTCTATTTTTTCCAATTGTGGGTTTTATAAAAACATGCAAATGTTTTAAAGCGGTGTATGGTAAAATGTGCAAACAGTGTTACTGAGTGATATAACCTGATAAAACACATTACATGTGCCTCACAAATTCTTCTACCACACAGTGTGCTAGGGTTTTATTAATATGGCTCAGTGGGGAGTATTTAGTCTTTAGGCCCTTTTTTTTGCTTTTTTAATAGTGGTGCTTAATCCTGTGTGTTTCTCCATTCTGGGGGGGGAAGGGTGGTGGGGGAAACAAAAAGAGGAAAAAAAAAAGAAAAAAAGCAGTTTTTTAACTGTGGTTCTTAACTTTTTCCCCAGAAGTCCAAGGTTTAGTTGCTTTTGAGAAAATAGTTTTGTTTCTGTAAAATATAAATCTACACTTTACAGGAGGACGATTCTTGCACATTCATTTTATAGCCTTTTTACTCAGGTGTTGCTGACAAAAGGCTTTCTAAATACGGAGTCTGAATTAATTCTGCAGTGCCGTTTGGATCGTGTATGTATTAAGAACTGTCTTAAAGGTTTTAAGCCAATTAAAAACCAGGGACATGCCATGCTTTTTTTTTTTTTTTTTTTTTTGCCCCCTCTCCCTTTTTAACAGTCGCTGTTTTATAAAATATTTCCCTTTGAAATAATCAATTGCTATAAAAGTTTTGTTTATATTTTTCCACAATTGATTTTTTTTTTTCTCTTTGTATTTGTACAGTGGCTCAGTGAAACCAATATGTTGCCATGAATTGTTTGTAACCCAAAAAACAAAGTGTTTTAACCAAAACGTTTAAAG
Organism: Phyllomedusa bahiana; assembly: GCA_025379985.1. Taxonomy (NCBI): domain Eukaryota; kingdom Metazoa; phylum Chordata; class Amphibia; order Anura; family Hylidae; genus Phyllomedusa; species Phyllomedusa bahiana. The sequence continues at coordinate 67,490 of JAODAL010005075.1, forward strand.
GCATTTTTTTCCATGGGAGGGGACCAAGTTGTTTTGGGAAAAAATTTCAGTAAAGGGTATGTTATCTGCTAAGGCTTTATGCCTGGTTTTACTTCTGTCAGAGCTTCTGTTGTAGAGGGGGGTTAGATCCGTTACATCAGGGCTCCGCAACTCCAGTCCTCAAGATCCACCAACAGGTCATGTTTTCAGGATCCCCACAGAAAGCACTAACCATAATTATATCACCTGTGTCAGGATCTCCCACAGAATGCACCGACAATAATGAAATCACCTGTGCAATGCTAAGGAAAGCCAGAAAACATGACCTGTTGGTGGGCGTTGCGGACTAGAGGTGAGAAACACTGCGATAACAGACACCAAAGGTGGTGGTTGGTCAGGTTCAGTTGTGGAGCCCATCATTTGTATGGGAAAAAATATTGCTGCACCATTCCCACCCCTGTCGGCACCTTCAATGCAGATGTGAACCAGACATTAGAAGACTATGGCTTTGTCTGCAGTCATGATTGGGTAAACCACTAAACATATAAGTCAATAAAGCAAACAGCCTGTATACATTAAAGGAGTTGTCTCATTACGAGCTTTCAGCCTGTCAGTGTCCCTGGTAAGTTGAACTGAGGGGCGTGCTAGCTTGTCTGTCTGTTCTGCTCCCTCTCCCCCCTCCCATCAGCAACAGGCAGCTACGAAAACTTCTATACAGGGGGGGGGGGGGGGTTTTGCTCTCAGAGTTCACCCTGTGTGTGTCTGCCTAGGTCTGTTGCAGGAGAGGGCTGATCTGAGTGTGAAGTGGTGTGCTAATAGAGCAGAGGGGATGCATGTGTTCCTATATCCCCTGCTTAGCTTACAAGTCTCCACATCTCCAGCAACAACAAGGGCAGTGTTACTATACTCGGGATGTGTCCCTAAACAGGAGAACATAAAGTTTCACATGCCCCCTGATCTGTATAGTATTAGTATAGTCACAGTTCCAAAGACAATCATGATTATAGTAACAGACAGGGTCACTGCTGTCACATCTATCTGTGTAGAGAGCAGGAGGAAGCAGGCACACACAGGGTTAATCCGGGCAGTAAGGACACAGACCCCCAGAGTCCTCCTCCCCCTCCAGAAGCATTCTGTGCGGGAGGGGCTCTCTGCTCTGACCTGTCTTCAAAGGTGATGAGTCATTCAGACCTGACAGCCAGTAAGATAAGGATCAACAGGTCGGCTGCTATAGAGAAATTTTAGAAGCTGATGTAGTAATACTAACAGGCTAGCTCAAAATCAGTTTAGACATTTGTAATGAACATATATTGCAAAGCTGCTTGTTTTTTAAAGATCTTTAAATTAAAACCCAATCATTGTAGCGAGACAACCCCTTTAAGGGTTGCACTGTAATAAATTGGGCATTTTGACCAAATACCTGAAAGTCTGTGTCAAAATTTAAATTTAACTTTTAGGGATTTTAAAGGGGCCTGTGACAATTCCCACCATGTCTGTTTTAGCAAATAATACTGGAGCATCTTTTCTTATAACTGTGTGCTGTACCTATGTTAACCACCAGCAGTCGGGTCACGGGGAGTCCCGATCATCCGACAGAGCAGAGAAAAGCCCTTTTGATTATGCTGTGGTTACTGACCGCAGCAATCAAAGGGTTAAGCGCCAGGGAGCGGAGGTTTCCCCCACTTCCCAGTGCTTGCAGAGGATGTGCTAGGAACAGGGCTATGAAGTACAGCTTAGTTCTCAGTTGCGGCGCTAGAAGGCGCAAAACCCCAATGTCTGCAGACGATCGACCTGAAAAGCCCGCCATCAAAGAGACTGGTGACAACATACCATTAAACACCTTTCAAATAACAAAACTCCAGGACCATACGGCCTTTCAGCTGAATATTACAAAATATTACTACAGGAAATGACCCCACACCTGATAGCGTATCTGAATAGCATTTACCGGTGGGACACCCACTCGGTGGAATTCTATGCATCACAGATGATCTTGGTTCTGAAGTCTGGCAGGGAGCCCACAACTCCTCATTCTTACCGACCAATAGCATTATTAAACCAAGATTCTAAGATACTGGCAGACAGTCTCCAAAAAAAGCTAGGACCATTACTAACATCTTCCCAGCTTGGATTCCTTAAAAATAGACACTCTACGGTAGGTAGCACGCAGGCCATAGCTGCAACCACACAATACCTGGATGGCTCCAGACCTGTCACCATGCTCCTTATCCTTGATGTGGAGAACTCCTTCGACTCTGGGTTGTGGACCTATCTTAATACGTGTGAGGTTTTGGAGAACGCTTTTTTTTTTTTTTTTTTTTCTCCCCACATCAAAACCAAATAAATTCTGACACCTCTATAATGCTCCACTTCCTCCCCCCAATCCTGTTTCCTTGTCGAGGGGAACGAGACAGGGTTGCCCATCATCCCCTCTTCTTTTTAACCCCTCCCTGGAACCCCTAATGAGACACCTTGGGACAGTCACCCAGTTCGAGGGATTGCAAATAGGAGCTTGGCAACTCAAAATATCTGCTTTTGCAGATGACATATTGCTATATATCGCTCACCCTGAAAGATATTTGCGGGCTTTCATGGAGTATATCCACACCTATGGTTCCCTGTCTGGCTTCAGAATTAACGTGGCTAAATCAGAGGCCTTATTATTAAGGGGCCCCTCCACACGGAGATCTCCATCTGCATTTCCATTCTGGTGGCAGTCGGACTCAACTTATCTGGGAGTCCAGATTCCCAGACGTTGCAACCAGATACATAAATACAACTTGACACCGTTTGTGGACAATACAAAGGCACTACTCTCGACGTTAACCTTGTCGCCTTTCGGCAGGGCAAACGTAATCAAAATGACCATCTTCCCAAAACTACTCTACCTTCTACAATCCCTGCTGATGTACCTTACACCTAAAGAACTAAGGAAGGGGCGAAGACCAAGAACTAGTCTGATCATCCTGGGACAACAATGATCACACGGAGCCATTAACGTCCCACAAATCAAGCTCTATAACCTAGCAGTGCAATTGAGAGTGGTGGGAGACTCGGTTGTCTAACTCGTTTACAGATTCGTTCCTAGACGCCCAATTCATACCAAGCATCTTGCTAATTTATTACATATGACATACACAGACCTTCCCCCCCACAAATGAAACATAACCCTTTGATCTTGTCCACATGGAGAACATGGGCAAAGGCACGGACCATCCTTCGATTGAACCCCAACTACTCCTTATTAATTCCAGGAGGGAAAAGCTCACAACAGTTTAAAAGAAAGCATCTGATGGGGATTCAGAGAATCGCGTAAAACCAGAAGATCCCTTACCTTCAATGACGCCAGACTTAAATACGCAGGCATAGACGCAAACCACTTCTATTATTTACAAGCGTGTAGTTACATGTATAAAGTCCTAAGACATTTGGGAACAAAGGAGTGGAACGATCCCTTTTTAAATATTTCACGAGACACTCAGATCTAAAAACCTAATTCCATGCTTCTATCACTTACGAAGATCACCATTGGACTACTCTGCTAAAAAGTCTGGCGTCAGCTCTTGGTCGAGGGAGCTGGACTCAGTCACCCCAGATACTCTAATAACATCTTTATTATAGGCCGCAAAGTATCTCCCATCGATGTCATACTCGGAAATGTCCTTTAATATTATACATAGATCATATGTTTCACCACAAAGGGGATTCCAGATAGGCCACTCGGTGACCAATGCCTGCTTGAAGTGTGGAAGCACTCTTGCTGATTTATCTCATGGTCTTTGCCCACATGTTCAACGTTTCTGGTCAAGGGTCAGGTACTTTATAACTACCCATTTACATCCATCATGCCCAGATGATGTGGCCTGGGGACTTTTTGGCATCCTTCCCTCAGATTATACCTCCAAACTCGTAACCCATAAGGGCATGTCCCCACTGCACAGGTTTTCGGCCGGTTTTTCAGCCGATTTGCGGTTTTTCAGACCGCCTGAAAAACCGGCCAAAAATGAGCAGATCAGGGCTCTATGGAAAACCCGTGCAGCAGTCCCCACTGCACGGGTTTTCCGCCCGACTGTTTTGTCGCCGGCGGTCTGGCGACAAAACATTGTACATGCACTATCTTCCGTCCGGTTTCCGGACGGAACATGTGCATGTCAATGAGAGGGGGGAGGGCAGTTCTCCGCTCATCGCGGAGAAAAGCCGCCCCCTCCCCCCCCCTCCCCTTTGACAGTACAAATAAGGAGGAACGGAAAATCACCCACCAAGATGTTGGGAATGTGGTGATTAAGCTTTCAGGCATCAACCAATGATCATTTACACTGTTTTTCATGGTTCCATATGAGGTGATGTGTGCAACCGCTAGTACTTATGGTATTCTTGCTGCTCCCTCTCTACCATAGCATCAAATCAGCTGATGCCTTGGAGGGAAAGAGGCGTCACACTTCATCTCTTATAGTAATCCAATCTAGGAAAGTGAAATATTGGAATTGCACATGTAACAAACTTTCGAACACTCATATGTAATCCACCATATCTTAGATAGATTCCCGTCTTATTTGTTGGATTCTCATGTTCTAATATACTAAGCACAAATGTACTACATTTCTGTAAGATTACTGTGGAACCTTTACGGGACCTTGAAGGTCCCTTTGTTGGTGTACCTTTCCATAAAAAAAAATGTAATAAAAACATTTAAAAAAAGACAGGTGGGTGGTCGTTAAAAGGGACATATTTTTACTTTTTATATAGAAATGTTTGTGTGTCTCTATTTCAGGACCTATGATCTTATTTTCTGCGGATTATTTTATCACTTTTTTTTAAAGAAGAAAACAATATAAACACAATGCCAGAATTGCATTTATTTGCTACTTTTATGCTGTTCACCATGTAAGATAAATCATTTTGTAGTTTAAGGTTATTATGGTTGTATTGATACCAATTATAAATAGGCTTTGTTTAATTTTTTCTAAGTCTTCGAACTTTTTATTCTTTAGTCCCACTAGGGGACTTAAACATGCAATAATTTGATTGCTCATATACTACACTGCCTTACTTATCTAGTGCAGTATATATTATACTTGTCAGTGTAACCCTGCAAGGCATCTTACTGTACCATAGCTCTGGCAGGGCCTAAAAAGCAAACATAGAATTCAGACCTGGAAGTCTTTATTAGGTCTTTGTTTTACATGGTAGCCAATAAGCTCCTTGAGCACATGTTGTAGGGGATGCCAATGGGGTAAGAAAAGGAACCACCTCTGTCTGATGTATACTGTATTTACTCTTTGCTGTTAGAGCAGGTTCCTGGCTGTCATCAGCCCCTGCTTCATCCAGCACAGGGCACTGATGCCAGCTCATTTTTACCCCGATGATGAAAGACATTGTGATCCTTAAGAGGTTACTCCTTTTACTGTAGAATTGCAAAACCAAATAGGAAACCAATACTTTGTAAAAATAAGACAATATAAATTTTATGTAATTGTTAAATAGAATATAAAGACACATAAAATGTATATATGATAGACGTAACACCAATTGTGGGATTAAGCTCTTAACGCCAAGGCCTATTTTTTTTTTCACGTTCATTTTTCTCTCCTCGCCTTCCCAGGGCCATAACTTTATTTTTTCATCTACATAGACACATGACGGCTTTTATTTTGTGGGACAAGATGTACTTTCTGATGGTGTTATTCATTGTACCATAGAATATACCGGGAAACTGCAGAAAAATTATAAGTGGGGCAAAATGTGAAAAAAGCATATTTACACCATGTTTGCGGGTGGTTTTCTTTTACGGCATTCAATCTTCAATAAAAATGTGTTATCTATATTTTAAAGGTTTATATGAATCCGGCAATACCAAACATGTACGGTTTTTGTTATGTTTTGGGACTGTAAAAAAATTTCAAACATTTTCTATTTTTGACATTTGAGCGGCAGCACCACTTCCTGCGACTAATAACTTTTTTGTACTAATACCTATGGGCTTGAATGAGGGGGCATTTTTGGCGGACTGAAGTGTACTCTTTGTTGGTACCAGTTTGGAACACATGCAACTGTTTTGATTACATTTATTCCAATTTTTAGGGGACGTGAAATGGCCAAAAACCTGCAATTTTGGCATTTGGCATTTTTTTTTCCTTCTACAGTGTCCAGCGTACAGGAAAAATGTTATATTTTAGGAACAGAAGAAAATAGTTCACGGCACTCACTGAAAATCTTCACGTAGTTTATTAAGCTCAAAATCCAGCACATACAAAGGAGATCAGATCACAGACACGCACTGGCCTATGGCCGTTTCACGTCGGCTGATGCTTCATCAGAGCCCTATGGGGAATGACTCCTTAAATACCACATCCTCTGGTCAATTATGTTTAAAACTGGAATAGTATTCTCTATAACAAAACTAAATATCTAAACACAATTTACTATAAAAACGATGAAAGATCATTATGATCGTTCAGACCCAATGCATCTGTGCACAAAATCCATTCCGCTTCGCATCTTAAAAGGCACACATGTCTATCTGTACCATTATTAGGTGAAAACACCCACTGCATTCCTGCAAATCTCAAACTACCTCCATCACTATTATGCACATCACGAATATGCTGTATGAACCTTGGAGCGCATTTATGTGTTTCAATGAATAAATATGTTCACGTATGCATTTAATAGGTCTTATTGTCGTACCTATGTAATAAAATCTGCATCGGCACCAAATTGCATATACAATGAAATTGGAACGGCAAGTAATAAACTATCCAACCGTATGTTCTATACTACCTAGTTTCAAAATTACATTGGTATCCATAAGTCCACAAAAAGAACATGATTGCCTTTTGGTAATGTAGTCTGTAGCCAATTGTTACATTTAATAGTCAACCTGCCTCTAACCATCTCATCCCTGAGATTTCCTACATCTTCGAAAAGAGATTATGGGAGGAAGCTTTGTCTTCTCCCATAAATCCTCATCTGTTTCCAACAAATGCCAACGTTGTCTAATTGTTGAGTGGATCCTATCAGCTAATGGATTATACTCATATGCCAATATACAGCTACTCACTTCCTTCCGTCTATGTGCATTTCTCAATATTTAATTTCTGTCACTTTTAGCTGCCTTAACAAATGCCTCAAAAATCACTTTTTCATCATAGCCTCTATCTTGTAGTCTCTCCATAGGTTTGGGTGATTGTTCCAAAAAAAGCGCCATAATTACTGTTATTCCTTAATCTAAGGAGTTGACCAACAGGTAAACCCCTCATCACATGATCCGGATGGAAACTACTATCAGGGAATAAAGCATTAGTGGCTGTCAGTGTTCGATACCCCTTTGTGACAACCTCTCCCTCGTTTAGCTGAATATATCCAAAACCTCAATCTTTGAACCTCCATATTTAGCTGTAAATTGCATATTGACATCATTCGTATTGATATATTCAACAAATTTTAAAAACTGTTTTTCTGACCACACCAATAGGACATCATCAATGAAGCGTGACCACTGCACTATGTATTTAAAAAATGGATTTAATACATTACAAATATAGGATTCCTCCCAATAAGCCAAAAACAAATTGACAGAAAATGATCGCAAGGTATGCACAGCTCACCCCTCTTCCCGTATTCACAATACACTCGTGGTGATCCAAGTGAGGATATCAATGTCCACACGGAGAGCTGCCAGTCCACGCTCCAATATAAGAAAACTCGATTCCATCAACAGACGGATAATCCAGTATATGATATAACCTCCAATCTTTATTGAATATAAAAGGCCCCAAAAGTGTTTAAAAAGTGAAAGGGAAAAAAAGTGCGTTCATTTTCACTTTAATCACTTTCCCTGGGCCTTTTGGCCTTTTTCACAGGGCTTATTTCAAAACGAAATTTACAAGGATTCCCGATCTTAAATACGTTTAAATCATTGAAAATCAGTTGCAAATAAGTGTCACAAATTTTGGCCACTTTTTGAAAACGGATTTCCCGACGGATTCCCCCCATTTTCCAATAAATTGTAGGTGGTGAATCCGCCCCCGTAAATAATTGACATTTTAAATTTGTTTTTCCGTCCGGATTGCCGCCCGTCAACCGGGGGCCCCGGGAAAAAAAAACCCCCCCCCAAAAAAAATTTTTTTAACCTTCCCCAAGGGGGGAACAAAAGAGCCGATTTTCTATTAAAATTTCAATAAAAAAATGGCTGTGACTTATTTCGGACTGATTTGCCAAGGGATTGACAAAATGGGCAATCCGCCCGGCAAAATCCGCGGCGAAATAACCCGGGGAAAAAGAGGGCCTTTTAAATGCAATAAATTTGGAGGTTATATCATCCGCTGGATTATCCGTCTGTTGATGGAATAGAGTTTCCAAAAACAAATTGGCAAGAGTCGGGGCAACCGGCAGACCCATCGCCCTTACGACATTCTGTATATAAGACTCATCTAGAAATCTGAATGCATTGTGAGTTAAAACTAAATTTAACGACTCCCATGAAAAATCAACAGGCAAAAATTTTTTATGCCTAAAAAAATTTGATGAACAGCTCTTAAACGGGTTTGTGGAGTTCCTCAAATACAATTTACAACAAAAAGTTGAAGCCTGAAAATTTTGGGGGCGAACTCAAAAACCCTAAAAATTTTTTGTCCCATGTTTTTGTGCCCAAGCAAAACAAAGGGAAATTGTGACAAAAACCCGGCTGAAAAAAGCCAAAATTTTAAACAAACCCCTACCTGCCACTATGGGGCTTTCCGGGAAGTTTTTAAAACAAGCTTTTTGTATCTTTCGAATGGAAAGGAAACCCAATTTGGGGTTTTTGAAGGGGGGGTTGGGAAAACCATTCACTTGCCATTTGGGATTTTAAAAAAAAACTATTCTCACACCCTTTAAATAAAAAAAGGTTTTTGAAAACATGAGATAAGATATCGGAAAAAACGGGAGGATTACCTCATTAATATGTCCCCCCTTATCCCATCACAAAAATGTTTCTGCCCATGTCAGCCGGTTTTGAAAAATCGCAGAAAATTATTCTTTAGCCTTAAAAAGGCCGCCTTTTTTTTGCTTCGTTATACCCGGTGAAAACCGGGACGGAAAGATTAAAAGTTCACATCCCCCCAATACTTAATTACTAAAGTTTAAAAAGGCTAGCCGGGGGACAAAGGGGAAAAAAAGGGGGGAACCCACCGCCATTAAAAGTAATACTTTCCCTTTTTCACCTTCACCACCCGATGTACTGTCTTCATTCAACAAATCAAAAAGATCCATTAGAGTCTGCCTTTCAGATGGTAAAAAATGATCACCTAAAGTGAAATCAAAGGTATCCATAATGAATGGATTCGTTCCTCGCCTAACCTGCTATTGGTAAAAGCCCCTGTTCTTTATAAGTTTTTAATAAGTTTTTAAAATTTTTTTAAAAGAAAATACTCAGGGGGATCTAAAAACCCAGAAGGTCAAAGGGATCAAACTGTAATTTTAAACCCCCTCAATGCAAGGGTAGGCTTTTTTTTCAAAGCTGTATTTTAAATTTTTTTTTGACATTTCCCTTTTCCCGGACCCCCAAAAATTAGAATTCAGAGGTGCAGAAGTATCTACTTTCTCTAAGATACTTGCTTCCTCTTCGTACCTCCCCAAGTCTCTTTTTTTGTACCCCCTCGCCTGACCCTCCAAACCCTGGTTTTTTGATGGGTTTACCCCTGATGTTGCCAGTCCCCCAGTTCCCCATTGATCGCACAGTCACATTATCCTCCAAGGTACTTGAATCGGGACCAGAATATGTTGTCTAGTAGTCGCCCTTTACTTTGACAGTGGTTTTCTTCTCGCATTTCTATTAAAACACTTCACATGTTGTTGATTTTTTCATGAAGATGCAATCCAAGTCATCATCTATTTCCCTTTTCCCCCGCCCTTTTTTTTCCCCCAGGGGGCGGGGGTTTGGGTGCACCAAAAATTTTTTTTGCGGGCCCCAGTGGGGGCGGGGTTATTGGGGGGCAGGGTTATAGAGGACGTTGGATGTTTAGAATCACGCGCACACACAAAAAAAAAAAACAGAGTGTAAAACTTTTGTCATTTGGGATATAGTATGGGGAACCCCGTATTTTATAAACTCAAACTGATTGCCAAACCCGTGGGTCAGTTTTTATATAATAAAGCTGACCCACAAGCGGACAAACCCGTCTGCGTAATATTGAAAGTATATAATATACATATGTAATCAGCTCTGTCATTATAGAGATATATGTGAATGGTAGAAAGAAGTGCCGAGGCATTAACTCTTTCTATAGAGATATATGTCCCCTGTAGTCATTAGAGATAGGTTATTAACCCCTTTTGTAGTAATGGTAAATAAAAATAAAGCCCCTGTAGTAGTAATAATTTTTATATATTCCCCGTTGTAGGAAAAATTAGATAATGGGGACTGTATAGTAGATAATGCCCCTGTAGGGGAATAATTAGATAGAGCCCCCGTACAGAAAAATTAGATAGAATTTCCCCTGTAGTAGTTTTGCAGATAGATTTCCCCCCTATAGAATTAGATAGATGCCCCCAGTTTTGGGAAAAATTTGATGAAGCCCCTGTAGTAGTAGATATATGGTTAGTAGAAAATTAATAGATGTGTAATAGGAATAATTGATAATAATAATGATAGATTCCCCTGTAGTGGATAATTGAAAAGATTTAGTAGGAAAATTTGAAGAATTTAGAAAAGTGAGTAGTAGTAGATAAGGGCCCCCTGTAGAAAGAATAATTAATAATCCCCCTGTAGAGTAGATAATGCCACTGAAGTAGGAAAAATTTTAATCGATGCCCCTGTAGTAGGAATAATTAGATAGATGCCCCTGTAGTAGGAATAATTAGATCGATGCCCCTGTAGTAGTAGTAGATATATGCCCCTGTAGTAGTAGTAGATATATGCCACTGTAGTAGGAATAATTAGATGCCCCTGTAGTATGAATAATTAGATAGATGCCACTGTAGTAGTAGTAGATATATGCTCCTGATGGGGAATAATTAGATGCCCCTTTTAATTAAAAAAAATTAGATAGATGACCCTGTAGAAATAGTTTAGATCCCCGAAAGTAGAAAAAATTTAAGATTCCCTTTTTTTTAGTGAAAAATTAGATAGATGCCCCCTGTAGAAAGGAATAATTAAAATCGATCCCCCCTGTAGTATTAAAATTTTATATGCCCCTGTAGTAGTAGTAGATATTTTGCCACAAAGTAGGAAAAATTTTTATAAATGCCCCTTTGTGGACCCGGGGCAATTAGACAGCTATCCTAAATCAATCTGTGCATCACCCCCGGGGGTCCCCTGGTCTGTAAAATGCGGCACCAGTGAGCCTGCGCCTTCAACGAAAAGAAAAGCGGGGCCCCGGTTAATGAACCGTCCCTGTTTTCTCTTTTGCACCCCGCACGCGGGGGGGCAGCGGCTCACTTCGCGGGGCCGGATTGCAACGGCCACGCAGAGTAGATCCGACGGGCCCGGGACAAAAATTTAAAGGGGCGGCCCGGAAACCAAAGTTTACCCGGGGGGGCCCAAACCCGGGCAGAGCATGTCCCAACGGCCCCGGGTTTGGGGGTCCGCACCCCGGGGGCCCCCCTGATTTGTCCCTCTTTCTTTCTCTAATTTCATTCTGAATAGGTACTAATTTATTCTCCATTTTACAGACATAAGCATTCTACTTAGACTCTGTTAGTCATGTTTTTAATTCTTTTGCTTTATCCAATTCTAAGCAAATTTGACCGTATTCAACTTTGGAACGCTCCAGTACTAATTTTAATAGGTTCAGCGAATGTTGCATATGGGATTGTTTCCACTTGTCAACAAACTCTTAATCCTCTTGGAATTGTGAAACCTCCTTGAAAATCCTCAAGCCCTTTTGTGAACATTCAGCTGCAGAGTGTTATTAGTTAAGAATAGCTCAACTTCCTTCTTGGACAAAGTGAAAACACGATTTTCCCAATAGCGGGTAACTGTATAACTTTTTACCCTTCGTCATTAATGTTACATTGCGAGAAAAAAAGTGTCTAGATTTTTTTGACCAACCCCAAGTGCATTGATACTACATTGTGCTTCATATGTATCTTTATCCTCCAATCCGCCATAACTCCATTAACACAGGGTGTGCTCAGATTGTCCACAGAAATACTGGCTTGATATATTATATTTTAATAGATTGGACGTGGCAATATCAAATATGTGTAACTATTATTTTTTTTCATTTGCAAAATGCCGAAAGGGGAGTGACTTGAACTTTTAATATTTTTTGCACTTTAACCCCTTTCCGCCGGAGCCAGTTTTGGCCTCTCTGCAGACCCCTTTTCGAAATCTGTCATGACACTTTATTATCTCGCGAAATAACTTCTGACACTTTAAAACCTATCCATGTGATTCAGGAGATTGTTTTCTCGTGACATCATTGTTCTTTAAGATAGTAAGAAATATTGGTCCAAAAAATCTTGTTTATTTGTGAAAAATATCAAAAAATCGTGAAAAATTTTAAAAATTTACCAATTTTAAACTTCAAAAATTTCTGCAATGTAAGACAGATAGTTATTTCCACTCAAAATAGTTTAGTAACTAGCATCTACCTATTGTCTTGCTGTAGGTTTGGCCATCATTTTTTTTAAAATTCTTTTTTTTTTTTTACGACATATGGGGGCCTTAGTGAAATTTAGTAGTAATTTTTCAAAGTTTTTCAAACAAATTTTTTGCAATATAATTTTTTAGGGTACCGAGTCCAGTTCTAACGTGACTTTGATTGACCTGTATGTAGATACGACCCATAAAATGACCTCATCTTAAGAAACAACACCCCTTACAAGTATTCAAACAGCATTTAGAAGTTTTTATTAACCATTAAGTGTTTCAACACAGGAATTAAAGCAAAGTGGAATAGTGAAATTTTCAAAATTCGACTTTTTTTTTTTTTGCAGATTTTTCCAATTTTATACATTGTTCACAAGAATACGGTAAATGTGAATCAGGGAAATACAACTTAATATTAGTATTCCCAGATTCTGCCGTTTTCAGAGATACTCCCCATATGTGGGCCCTAGTGCATTATTTGGCTCAACCACAAGGCCTCAGAATAGAGTAGTCACCTACTGGACGTCTGGGGCCCTCATTTGTCATTACCATTTTATTAGGGCCATTTCAGGTTTGCGTGGACACCCTAAGGTGGCTAAAAACTTAATAAACTCCCCTAAAAATACCCATATGATGACTACAACCCCTTACAGGAATATGTTTGGTATATTTTTTATGTTTCACCGCTTTTTATACACCCAACAACAAAACAAAAAGTTTCTTGAAGTCAGCTCACGCTGGTCATTGATTATGGCCCAGCAACCCCGGATGAATGCAAGGATACTTGTAAGTAGATGCAAAAGAAAGAACACGGTATCCAGCCGTTTGTGCTTCCGTACAAAAGTTTAAAAAAAATTTCCAAAACCTTTTTTCCCAAACTGTATTAAAATCCAAACTGTTTAACCCAAAAAAGAACACCCATCAAACCGATCTTTTTTTAAAAATTTTTTTTACTTTGGTCCCCTGGGGTAATTCACCCAGGGGGTGAAATATTTTTACAGCCAAATGCATTGTTATCAATGTATTGGGTTTAAAAAGATGGGGGGTTTTATTTTTTCCCTCCCCTTGAGCAGGCAGTAGTAAAAGAGGGGGGCCCGTGTGGAAGTTTCCCCAAGGCTTCCAGCTGCCATGTTAACCAAATCGGGAGGCCGCAATTTCAGTACATTTCGACCGGTTATATTTATTTTCAGTATTGTATGCTATTGATACTCTTTTTTTCATCCAATTTAATTACTGTATATTATGCACAACCCAAGATTTATTTAAAATACGGTATGTGTTGGTTTCCTACTGGTTTTGCATTATGTTTTTTTTCCCAACATCCCCATACATTCTATGTATGTAATGCCAGGTTATCGTTGTAGGTTTTCCTTTTAGAATTGGAATGATAACACACAGTTGCCTATTTCATAATACAATTCTCAGAGGTGCTGCAGCCCTTATTGGACAATGTACAACTGGTCAGGGACACAACCCCAAGTGGTGAAATTCACTTGACAACTTGTTAAAGGAGTGTTCCCACCATAGACTGATGGCAAAACTTTGTACCTTTTCTTCAGAAACCTGGCGCACAGTTAATAAAGCCCCTACTATAAAACTAAGGCACATGGAAATTAATTGAAAAAATTTAAAAAAAACAAAAAAAAAAAACACTTCTCTCTAACTCAACAAAAATAACGGCTATATAAAGTGAATAAATGCACAACAACCACTATGAGAAATACAAAACTTAAATTTATTGTTTTCTGCCACAAACCGCTATATACATTAGTGGACATAATGTATAGAAAAATCAGTGCCACTTACTCCATTTGTAAGTGTAGGAAAACTGTAAAAATGTGTAATTGACCTGGATAGGTGGCCTCTGACCAGGTGAATGGAAGAACTACCTTTACATGAGGATGTGATGATGTCTCCAGATCATCTTAGAGGGGCTGTGAGACATTGCAGCATATCAGTCTCACTGTCTACAGTATTTAAAAGGAGAATCCCACAGAACAGGAAGTGACTGCATCCTTTTCAATAAACAGATTATTACATTTGCATTCCTTTTATGCATATAGGAAAAATTCTGAAGAGTTCTCCTTTAACTTATGATACTAATACTTTTTAATCTCACTAAAGTAACCCAGAGTGCTAACCTCCATTGCTGTGACCTGAACCAAGTTTGAGTTTAGAAACTGCACATTTTTGCCACAGTACCTGAGTGACCCTGAGTGATCGGACAAGGAAAAAAAAAGGTGGAGGAGGGGGAAGTGAGGAGCGCTCCCTGTCCATCGTTAACCCTTTATGACTTATTTGGTGCAATAAATATAAAGTTTCGCCTCTTTCATTACATATATTAAAATAAATATTTAAATGAAACCTTGATATTCTCTTCAACCGGACCTGGGATTTATGCAAATTAGTAACCTTTTCTTTACAAAAAAAAGAATAAAGAAATATATTCTGGTAGCAAAGTAGCGAATACAATCCAACTGCTCTGTAAGGTGATGTGAGATATACAGAGGGTGTAGGTGTGTCCAGCAGGAGGTTGTCCCATCACATACAAGTGCATGCTAGGTCCTCCAAATTACAGCCCGTAGATAGTCCTGCCAGATGAGTAGTAGAATACAGTGTAGATGCCATAGACTGACTGGGATACAGCATTTCCTAGTCCGAGTCCTCTTCATCCACCCGTTCATTTACTCTGATTGAGGAACAGCTTTGTGAAGTGATCCAGCTCATTTTCAAGCTGGACGGCTTTGTTTCTATGAAGACAGCAACAATTAGCAAGAAGAATTTTTGTTCTCAGCAGTACAGTCCAAAAAGACATTCATCACAAAGCGAATATATTGTAGTAACCCCATTTACAAAACATGGCATTGCACACAGTGCATACTGTCACTGTAACCTAGCGTTATAAATGGTCTCCTGATGGTCCTTATACCATGGACTCAAGGTTTATAAAAGACTGTTGGCTGAGGGAAATCTCTCTTTGCTATTTTGAAATGTAAGATTTTTTTGCAGGTGTAGATATCTCTGTAGGTTATAGAACAGGCAGTAATTTAAAGGGGTTGTCTCATTACGAGGATTGCCTTTTATGTTAAAGATCTTGTAAAAACAAGTCACTTTGCAATATGTGTCCATTAACAGTATTCTACCTATTCTGAGATTTCCCCTCTTGTATGGGCTACATGAGCTCCTGTGGTCGCTATAGCTACAGACCTGTTTGATCTCTCATGATAAGCTGTCAGCACTGGTTGCTATAGCTACAGACCTGGCTTCTACTGCAGCCTAGTGGAAGCCAGTAAACCCCTGAATTCAAAGTGAAACCAAGACAACAGGACTGTGGTAACATGAACCAATGTAGTGAGACAACCCATTTAAAGGGGTTTTACCAAGAACTGAAGTTCCTTACCTCTTATCTGCTCAAGAGAGAAGATAAAGCATGAATGGCTGCAGGGGGGAGAGGGAGTGGGTTGAGCAGAGCAGGGAACGTCTCTAATGTTTACTCAAATAATAACATTAAAACCAGTGGATTATCTATACAGCAGACAGCCTCATACACTGCACTTTTCTCCCCAGCCCCTTGCAAGCTCATTCATGTTCCCTGTCATCAGCTACGAAGTGCAAACACGCAAGCGCGGCCAGATCAGCTCCTGTCAGCTTCTGGTCGTGTCTAATGTAAACTTTTAGGAAACTAAGGGCATCTTAGTCGGGCTGTAGCTCTCAGAGGCTTCACTTTTTGTAATCACATATATTTAGAAAAGTGATTAAATACCCATTTTGGAGGATCCCACGTCAACGTTACATCATGGCAAAACGCCTTTAAGGAAAGTTTAGGTCCACCTTTGCAACACTTTTATGCTAAATATCTTCAGCAACAAAAATAAAGCTACATTACACGGCACCCTAACTTTTTGTATCTTTAGGTCCTATGCAGCTCAATGTATCACCATGGTTACAATCTACTAAACCTCCAGTGTAGTCTGATCCTGTAGCCATAATCCTTACCTGGCCTATACTTTGTATTAACATGGGGTAGTAAGAGCTAAGTGTAAGAAATCCCGTTCATTTATTCTATACAGATTGTGATTTTGCAGATGAGATAAGAAGCCTTCAATCCATGCATAACAAAGAGCACAGGGGACAAATACCTTAAGATCTTGGCTTGGCCCTGAACCTTCTCGAGCTGTATTATTTCCTGTGACTGTTGGTTGATGGATTCCAGTAGATCCCGCTGAGTAACATCCACTTGCTGACAGAGCCTGGTAAAGATGTTGTCAAGCTCCCTAAAGAGAAATATCAAGCCCGGGATATGAGCAAATGGAACAGGTCTTTATCCCTGACACACGCACTGAACTCACTCCAGTAAATGAATCGGCCTCACTGGACTTACTTCTGCACTTGGTGGCTGCAGTTCGCACTAGTGATGCTCACTATCATTTGCAGTTTCTGGGCGGCATAGTTCACAAATTGTTGTTTGAAAGCCCTTTCCTTTGCTCTTGTCGTCCACGTCAGCCTCTCGTACATGTACAAGCTTCCGTATGCTAATAGCGAGCAGGCAATCAGCTTCCAGCCCACCGCTCTCCAGACCTGCAGAGGACAAGTGTTTTTGGAATATTAACAAGTATGCAGCTTCTCCTAATAGGAAACTGTAATAAAATCAGAAGATCGATAAACATATAATAATAATAATCTTTATTTATATAGCGCCAACATCTGCCGCAGCCCTTCCCAATTTGGAGGGTGTAGGTACAGACAACAGAAATACAGTGCACCATGAAAAGCTCCTTACAGATGAGACACCAGGTGTGAGGGCCCTGCTCGCAAGAGCTTACAATCTATTAGGGTGTAGGGTGGGACAAAGGGTAAGAAGTGCTAGATTTATAAAGGGTCCAGCCATGTTAAATAAATATGGGGTGGTTTATGTAGAATTCGGATGGACCTGCCACCCAGACAGTACATCTATATACAGATAAATGCCTGTGAGAGCCCTGGTGTAGGGAGTGACAGATGTGTGTGATAGCAGTTAGGGATCTTGGTAGGCCAGACCGAGAAGATGTATTTTCAGGGCCCTCTTAAAGCTATGAGAGTTCTGAGTGTGCCTGATCGCCCGCGGTAGCATATTCCAGAGAACTGGTGCTGCACGTGTGAAGTCTTGGAGACGGGCATGAGAGGTTCGGATGATTGAGGAATGTAATCTGATATCAGCAGAGCAGAGAGAGTGGGTAAGGTGGTAGACAATGATGAGGGAAGAGATGTGAGTAGGATATTGCAACAGAGGGATCTACAGATCCTTTAAGGGGGCGTCTACACAGCAAGCATTTACAGTCAGTGTTCGACACCGATTCAGATTTTCAAATGACTGTAAAACCATCTACATAGACCTCAATTGAAAATCCAGTCTGTAGGTCACGACTCGGATTTTCTTGATATCGAATGTCAAAACCACCGTTTTTACAAAATCTTGGAACACTATCAATCTTCCGTCATATTTGAGCTAAAAAAATGCGTCCAAACATTTCTATGTCAGATCCATGCCTAAAACCCTAGAGATGAATGGGACTCGTTTTCCGACTGTAAATCTGGTGGGGGGGGAGAGACATTCTAAATTGCAAATTGAAAACCTCGTCAAAATACTTGACAGACAACATTGCTTCAGGATCCAGAACTAAGATTGCTTCTATTTCTTCGCATCCTACATTTAAAGAACATGCGGTACAAGATCGAAGCTGAATGGGTGATTTTCAGTAGTTTGATCACACTACCGCGCTTCCAAGGAGCTGTACTAGATAAGAAAAAACATGGCTATGGCATCTCTTGTATTCTGACGTTTGGCCAAAAATCCTGAAAGGCGGCTGCAGGATCATTACACACAGAGCAAAAGTACTGTAGAACACTTATACAGCCTAAACACGTATGCCTTCCTCTTGGCATCCTGAAGCCCCTATGTGCTCCTGCTCAGTAAAACAGGACTGGGTGCGACTTTAGCAGCAGCCACATGGGTACCAGACTACAGTTCCCATCATGCATTGCTGACATCTATTCCAGGCTGTTCTCTACCTGCATTTCCCTGGCTGCTGAAGAATAAGTCTCCACCCTCTTGTGCATTTAAAATGGTGCTCTACCCATTGATGGACCTGTCCCATGATTTCCTAGTTACAGTCTTTGAGGTTTCATAGACATAACTCCCCCTACTCTAACTCCTAGTGCTGGAGCTGAGCGGTGAAACTGAACTGCAGGTCACATGCTGTAAGCATTGAGGATAACTGCGTTATGCCGCATACTTTCAAAAGGAGTCAAGTTTTGTGTAGTGGAACTCCCCTTTAATCTTCAGAAGAGACAGGACTCAATTTTTATTTCTGAAACAAGTTCTAATGGATGCTGGCAACTGCAATAACTGTACATACGTATTACTGCATTGTTCGGACAATAGTGGATACAAGCCCTACATTAACAGCTGACTTTTTTCTGATGTGTTAACATCCTGCAACAGTGTAGTTTTAGCACATCTTGTACAATAGGCCCCTTGTAAGTTATGTACCTATGCCAATTGCTTATACTGGAAGTCCACTGTGCCTGTGCCTAGCCTATTACATATATACCCAGGGTCCATCTACTTCTGCCTCTCTGCCTTCCATATGCTGTTTTGTGTGTCAAAAACCTACACTCCTCATGCTTATTATATCCTCATGTGACTAAGGTTACCAGTTAACCCAAATGATGTCTAGTGTCACCGAGTCAACATTACTGAATGTACCACAATTCTATATGCATGTTCTGCAAAATCTTGATGCTGTATGGACTTTTGCTTAATACAGTCATTTCTTCACATTGAGTGCTGTGGAGTTTTTAACAATATAGTCACCTAACCATGTGTTCCTAGCAAACAGACAGAAGGATTACTACTTATTTTTCTGTCAATCTGTTTGTAGGGAGCACATTGTAAGGTGTCTTTCTGTGATCTGCTTACTTGGTTGTGGTGCTGTTTGGCGGCCATTGTTGCTGTGATACTTTACCTGTGAGGTGGTGTGACCCAAAGCCAGGGGGCTAGACCTGGCAACAGAGATGGTATTGGACTACTGGGTTGGGTTGCTGTGACAGTGGTCGCAGTGTTGCACTTGTTGCTTTAGGGACCCACTTAAGAGAGGTCAGCATGAAGTGGCAATGGGCTTATACAGTTCAACAGTGTAACTGAAAACCTCCTGTGCATTTTGTAGATCAATGTATAGACATGTGGATGTGCAGTAATCCAGTTAATAACTGTCCTGTGACATGACTTGTTCCCTCAAGGTTGCATACAGTGTATTATTGGTCACTTACCACTCCTCCGACGATTAAGACACCCATAGAACCTCTTGATGTGAGTGATGCCAATCCAGACATCACGGTAACCATCATCTCTTCTTGTGACATGGCATCGGGTGTTTGGGCAGGGTTACAGGACGTGGTGGGGGTAGTTATAGGTCGTGGTACCTTGAATCAAAAAACAAGAATGAAAATAAATCACAGAGAGAAATTTCACATAATAAGCCTCATTTATCAAAACGGTCTTTGTTGCCTATAGCAACCAATCAGAACTCAGCTTTCATTTAAAAAAAAAATCTGGTTTGAAAAAATGAAAGCTGAGCGCTGATGAGTTGCTATGGGCAACAGACAATTTTACTGTTAGGCTATGTTCACACGGCTTATTTGCAGGGCGTAATTACGCCCCGCAATTACGTGGTGTGGACGGGGGCGGGCGGGAGCGGGGCCCAAAACCATCGCCGGCCATTAGCCGTTAAATTCACATGTCACTTATCTCCACCCGCGGTGTATTCACCGAGCAGGGAGAGGAGACGTAATCCATAGTTCTATGAGAACTGTGGATTACCGTAATGACTGGGACGTACTCCAGCTGTAATTTGCGCACTCCGGCGCGTAATTACGGACTGAAATACGGCCCATTTTAAGCCGTGTGAACATGGCCTTAGACAGGCACTCCTGGCTTGTGCTCTGGCAATTCAGAATTGTCATAAGAAGGATATCTGCATCAGTATATATGCATATAGCGACTATTCAGAGAAGAAGAGGACTTCACAGCACCCCACCCTTTATCCCCCCTGCAGCCATAGCCAGTTTGGGCCTTTTAAACCTCCGACCCGCCAAGAGAAAAAAAAAACAAACATTTTTTTTCCTTCTTCTCGACATGCGAGGGTCTGTCTTTTGTGGGATGGAGTTCTATTTTTCATCTGCACTATTTTGGGGTACATAGAATTTGGTAATTAACACTTCATCCTTGGTTTCTGTGTAGCAATATTCTGACAACCACAATGTTATTTTTCTGCTGGCAGAGCGATGTGAAGGCTTGATTTTTTGTGGAATGAGCCGTCATACTTATCGGTAAACTTGATCACTTCTGGGAGGTGAGATGAACAAAACTCGCATCTACAACATGTTCTTTTTTTAAATAACTTGTTTTACGTTCTTCATTGTGTGGAATAAAGGATGTGTTAAACATCCCAGTTTAGATTGTGATGGACACAGGGTATCAATTACATGTTTTTTTATTTACTAAGTAAGACAGAAAAGAATTTTATTAACTTTTTTTTATCTATAGTTTATATATTTCTCACATTTTATTAAAGGGGTTATCCAATGAGGTAAAAACCCTCTTACTGGCCACTAGCATAGGAACGAGTAGGGTGGTGTTTGCGGCATTCCTCCCCATTCACTTGGCAGCTTCTGAAGATATACTACTGTTCAAAAGTTTGGGGTCACTTAGAAATTTCCTTATTTTTGAAAGAAAAGCACAGTTTTTTTCAGTGAAGCCAACATTAAATGAATCAGAAATACACTTAATACATTGTTAATGTGGTAAATGATTATTCTAGCTGCAAATGTCTGGTTGTTAATGCAATATTTACATAGGTGTCTAGAGGCCCATTTCCAGCAACCATCACTCCAGTATTCTAATGGTACATTGTGTTTATTAACTGTGTAAGAAGGCTATTGGATATTTTGAAAACCCTTGAAAACCCTTGTGCAAGTATGTTAGCACAGCTGAAAACAGTTTTGCTGATTAGAGAAGCTATAAAACTGACCTTCCTTTGAGCTAGTTGAGAATCTGGAGCATTACATTTGTTGGTTCGATTAAACACACAAAATGGCCAGAAAAAGAGAACTTTCATGTGAAACTCGAGTCTATTCTTGTGCTGAGAGATGAAGGCTATTCCATGTGAGAAATTGCCAAGAAGCTGAAGATTTCCTACAACGGTCTGTACTACTCCCTTCAGAGGAGAGCACAAACAGGCTCTAACCAGAGTAGAAAAAGAAGTGTGAGGCCCCGCTGCACAACTGAGCAACAAGACAAGTACATTAGAGTCTCTAATTTGAAACATCGGTGCCTCACAGGTCCTCAACTGGCAGCTTCATTAAATAGTACCCGCAAAATGCCAGTGTCTATGTCTACAGTGAAGAGGTGACTCCGGGATGCTGGCCTTCAGGGCAGAGTGGCAAAATAAAGCCATATCTGAGACTGGCTAATAAAAGGAAAAGATTAATATGGGCTAAAGAACACAGACATTGGACAGAGGAAGATTGGAAAAAAGTGTTATGGACAGATGAATCGAAGTTTAAGATGTTTGGATCACATAGAAGAACATTTGGGAGACGCAGAACAACTGAAAAGATGCTGGAAGAGTACCTGGCGCCATCTGTCAAGCATGTTGGAGGTAATGTGATAGTTTGGGGTTGCTTTGGTGCTGGTAAAGTGGGAGATTTGTAAAAGGTAAAAGGCATTTTGAATAAGGAAGGCTATCACTCCATTTTGCAACGCCATGCCATACCCTGTGGACAGCGCTTGATTGGAGCCAAATTCTTCCTGCAACAGGACAACCCAAAGCACACCTCCAAATTATCTAAGAACTATTTAGAGAAGAAGCAGGCAGCTGGAATTCTATCTGTAATGGAGTGGCCAGCGCAGTCACCAGATCTCAACCCCATTGAGCTGTTGTGGGAGCAGCTTGACCGTATGGTATGCAAGGAGTGCCCTTCAAGCCAATCCAACTTGTGGAAGGGGCTTCTGGAAGCATGGGGGGAAATTTCTCCAGATTACCTCAGCAAATTAACAGCTGGGATGCCAAAGGTCTGCAATGCTGGAATTGCTGCAAAGGGAGCATTCTTTGCCGAAAGTAAAGACGGAAGTAGAAAATTATTATTTCAAATACAAATCATTATTTCTAACCTTGTCAATGTCTGGACGAGATTTCTATTCACTTTGCAACTCATTTGATAAATAAAAGTATGAGTTTTCAGGGAAAACACAAAATTGTCTGTTTGACCCCAAACTTTTGAACGGTAGTGTAGCTAAACGTGTGCTTTTGGCTATGTTCGGAAGCTCCTATAGAAGTGCATGGAGAGGATGGCCACAAACGCCACCCTCCTCATTTATATATACGGCCGGTTCGCAGCTAGCGGCCCGTGCAGGGGTTTTTACTTATTGCTTGTATAATACACTGGAATACTTCCATATCTGCTGATGGATTACCAGAAACATCCTACAACCACAGAGGTTGCAGTCAATAGAAACCATAACATCTAAGTGGTTAAACGGTCAGGATAGAGCTGGGCTTCCCATGTAATGGCAGAGTGCACTCACTGTAGATATCACGCCCTGGCAGATTTAACAGATGTCTGGGTGTAACATGTGACTGTTCGGTGAGCAGATAACACAGTTTCTGGACACACAGCACTGCCAGTACCTTCAATGCACAAGAGTGCAGATTCTCTTGCTTCCTGTATTTGGACAGTACACGGTACTGTACCATTTGCACGTTTTTTTCTTTAAATTGACTCGTTCATACGTTGTTAAAATCTTCTTGAGATAGAACAATATCCAGTGGAACTTACCTGAAAAACGGGTTCCGTGAATCCCAGCAACATCCGAGCATTTTTGGCCCCTAGATACCGGTTAACAATCGATGTCCAACCAAGAGAAAAGCGAAACTCGATGTCTTCTTGGAAATCAGAGCACAATTTATCACAGTTTAGATTATAGGAGAGATCGAACTTCTTGCATGGCAGGCATGTGCTATATTCACTTTGGACAGCAGGTGGCAGCAAAGGTCTTAAGTTTTCTGAAATGTGAAAAAGATCAAATCTAAGGCTAAAAGACGCTAATACAGTAATCCTGCAAAGCTACAGAGAGGGACCGGTCTGCTTTTAGTATGAACAACGGTTTCTAGTGTTTCAAGCTAACAAAAAGGAAATGAAGTCACAAGATTAAAAAGCTGCTGTGAAGCTGCAGACATCAAGATTTTAAAGGATACATACACAATTTGTATATTGATAGCTTGCTTCACATATGATCCTTAGGGGCCGTTTACACGCCACAGGACAAATACTGGTCAGTTTATCTGACCGGTCTTTGTCCTGTTTTTGTGCAGTGCACACGACCGCCGGGGGACGACTTTTCTTCGCAATTATCGGAGAAAATCCCTCCCCCTTCACAGACTTGTTCTTCTTCCATCCGAAAATCGGTTGGAAGAATGAACATGTTCTATGTTTTTCGGACTGCCGGCGGTCTGAAAAGCCACCGGGCGGAAAATCCGTGCAGTGGGGACCGCTGCACAGACTTTCCATTAAGGTCTGTGTAAAAAGTTTTCACCCGGTTTTCAAAACTGTGCCGTGGGTACATGGCCTTAATGTTGGTAAGACTCCATTTACACCTGCACTGGAAGCTTTGTTCAGAACCTCCATCATCTAATCCATCAGGTATTGCTATTTTCCAGTCATAAATGATGGATACCATAATAGAACCCGATGGACCCCAATTGTAAGTTAATGGAATGAGCCAGCAGAGCACCATGCCTTCCATTACACATAGAATCCAAGAGGTAGAATTGAACATAGACTATGGGCATATTCCACATTTTTAAAATCAAGACATGACAACAATGACCATATGACCATACAGTTATGTGCAAAATAACAGCAGTGTGTTTCAAACAAATGAGAAAAAGCTCAATCCTCATCATTTATTTCCATATACACAAAGTCACTGGGAGTCCTGCACATTCACATCCAAATGATCAAAATCTCAAATTATGAACTGAAAATTAGGCTAAATCCAAACAGCGTGGTTTTTCGTCAGATTTCCAGACTTTTTTGGGTGGAAGGTGTGCTAGTCAATGGTTAAAAGGGACAGGCAAACCCGCAAACCGTAGGCAGAACCTTCCAAAAAAAACCATTGAAAAGACTACTAAATACAGAGTAGATTCTTAATCAGAATCCGACCCATATTTTGGCACTGCCGTGTGGCCGTTACCTTGAAATGCAATAACAGGCTGCTCAAAAAAAAAGAAATGTGTGCCTTTTCATTATCCAACTGGAATATTTACAGTATAAACTGACATTTGTTCCCAGATTTCACTTTTCTGTAATCACTGAATGAATATTTAGTTGTGTAAGCTTTGTTTCCGAGAACTGTTAACATCTTTGTGGCGCGGAATCAAATGACTCCTGGAAACCGGTGTTCCAGCCCCAGCAGACTGTTCTACATTCCACAATTCATTTGCATTTTCAGGTTTTGCATCAAAAAACGAATTTCTGATGTTACTTCAGAAATTCTCATTCAGATTGAGGTCTGGGGATTGGACTGGTCACTTCATTGCATCAATCTTGTTGTTATGGAACCAGGATGTTGCCTGCTTGCTGGTGTATTTGTAGTCATTGCCCTGTAGAAACACCCATTTCAAGGGCATGTCATAATTAACACAAGGCAACACGACCTCTTCCAGTATTTTTATATATCCAGTCTGGTCCATGGTCTCTGGTATTGGACAAATGGGCCCAACTCCAGAGTATAAAAACATCCCCAAACCATCCTGCTTGCACCACCATGTATTACAGTCTTCACAGTGTACTGTGGCATCTGACAAACTATCTGTCGCCTTAAGACCCAATAAGAACAATCTTGCTTTCATCTTTCCATTGAATATTGCTCAACGTCTCTTTAGGTCACTAACCGAAGTCCACACTGCTATTTATGTGAACACCCCACTTCCCCCCCTTCATTAAAGGGGTTTTACCAAGAAGTGATTTCCTCACCTAACATGCTGAACTGTCCTCTTGAGCCTTGAAAAAAGGGGAGTTGTGTTTCCGCATTTAAAAAAACAAGTGCCTCCTCCATTATGTCATTGCACCACCTCCCATGCACGCTCCCGAGGCTGATATTCAGTCTCTGTAGTAGAGCAAACATTGTTTGGCTAAACCACAGAGGATAACTGTATTGTGCACAAGCTCTACTGGTTGTTTTCTCCCTCTCATCTGCTCAGGAGAGAAGATAAGATCCGAGCAGGCGAACTGCTGCAGGTGGGGGGGGGGGGGTAAGGAGGGAGTAGGTATGAGCAGGGAGCGTCTGCAAGTTTACTCAGATAATTACATTACAACCAGCAGATTCTCTATACAGCATACACAGGCTCTGTCACAGAGTAGAAGTAGTGCAGATGTCCAGAAGAACTGCTTTGTTCTCCCCCTCCCTTCAAAGCTCGTTCATGTTCCTTGCCATCAGATAAAAAGTGCAAACAACGCGAGTCCGGCCAGATCAGCTCCTGGTAGCAACTTATGTAAACAGTCAGGAAACTAAGGACATCTAAGCAATGCTGCAGCTCTCACAGGCTACACTTTTTTTATTACATATATTTAGAAAAGTGATTAAATACCCATTTTGGAGGATCCCACATCAACATTAGATCATGGCAAAACCCCTTTAAATCAGTCAGTTACACCAAATTAGCAGCACGCATGTCATGTCTGTTGGTTCTGTTGGTTGCCCATTACTTGGCTACACCTACTCATGAATTTTTGACCATATTGTATTATGTTTTCAGAAAGTAATTCAAAACATTACTGGTGTTCGACTGCTATTACTTTGCACATAACTATACTTAAAATTCAGCTCCCGAGAAGTTTGGGTCTAAATTGCACTGGCTACTGGCACTGAAGATGTACCAATCACAACTGGGCCTCTACTCCCACATAAGAGAATATGTACTGTATCTGGGAAATATTATGCTCATCACGCACGGAAGCGTTATAATGTTGTGTAAAAATGTGCTCTATTTCCGTACGGTGTTGTGTACACAGCATAAACAGCATATGCACAGCCATTTTAATATTTATAAAATCTTGGGGGGAAACCCAGCTTAAAAATTATCCGTGACTGTCCTACAATCAGTGTCCATTATTAGCAGGCAGAGAAGAAAAGCTGGAGGTTACCTATGATGTCCTCTTGTGCTCTATAGATAGAGGAGTTCACAGCATCAGAGCAGCGGTCTGCAAGCTTCCTGCCCATTCCCTTCTCGATGTGTGCATTCAGTTCCTACAGTTTAAGAGGAAAGAGAAATAGTGCAGGCTCCAAGGTTATAAAAAATAAATAAATTCGAGTTTAAGGGGAATCTGTCACCATTTTTTTTTTTAACGTAATAAAACCAGACCCTGATCCATATTCTTTTCATCTTTACTGGTTTAATTTTCTTATTGTAGATTTCTCAATTTCGTCACCTCCTCTAACAGCAGTCGGAGAGATAGTTTACAGCAGCTTCATGCACATAGGAGCCTGTGAACTGGATCAGTCCCATTGACTTCTATAGGAGAGTTTTCTGGGCATGCTCTGTGACCTGGGAAAAAGTCAGTGTGCATGAAGGGGGAGCGGGACAATCTCCTATTGTGACTGGTGGATCCTGTGTTAGCTAAATATATAGGTGTCACCTTTTAGTGTAATCCTGCTGCTGTAATGATAATGAGCAGACTACTGAAAATCTTCCTCTAAAGAACAGGAAGTGTCAGATTATTATTGGACCTAGTGGCCAAAGTGAAAACTGCAGGACTTTAGAATAAAAAAAAAAAAAAAAAATATTGAAAGTGACTAATAAAGCAATCAAAAATTCTTTCAAAAAATGTATTCAACATAAAAACATGAGTTGAACAAGTCATTTTTTGATGACAAATTCCCCTTAAATATTCTCACAATGTGCAAAAAGATAAGAATTTTCCTTTAATTCTAGACAATGCCTGTTAGGTTCCCTTTAACATGAAGCTAAGTGCAGGTGATGACGTCAGCTGGTTTCTACTGCTTTAAACCACGGGCAGTGTAAGGGTATGTTCACATGGCGTTTTGTGTCTGTGGGAACATCCGCTTTTCTGATGCGTCTCTGGGTCCATCTGAACGGACCCAGACACGCATCTAACAATTAGTAGTGAGTTTATCACTGCCGGCAATGACAGACACGCAGCGGCGTTCACATGAGTGATCACCGCTGCGTGTTTGCATCGCGTCTGTCAGTTCCGTCTTTCGGTTCCCCTCCAAGAAATGACATGCAGTTCTTGGATCGCATCCGCAAGATGGACCCGACAGGCGCGATGCAAATACACACGCGTGATCTCTCATTGTGAACACCGCTGCGTGTCTGTCATTGCTGGCAGTGATAAAGTCACTGCTAATTGTTAGATGCGTTTCTGGGTCCGTTCAGATGGACCCAGAGACGCATCAGAAAAGCGGATGTTCACAGAGACACAAGACGCCGTGTGAACATACCCTAAAATAGATGCAGCTTTCTGGTGTCAGTAATGTGCATTGTACCCTGAAACACTGTAGCATTTCAGAGTAAAAATGCCATAAAACTGAACTGCTTATAGGGAGAAGCAACATGGTTGGGGGAGGAGTTCGTTATATGGCTTCTCCCCAGCCGACTCCGTTTATCGGGCAGGTCTTCCTATACCAGATAGAGGAGAGGACTGTCAGTTATGCTGAGCTGGGCAGGGAGAAACTGCACATTGAACTCTTCTTCTCCGCACATGATGCTCTCCCTGCACCTAGCTCAGTTTTATAGCGGTTTTACAGCATTTCAGAGAAAACCACGTTACTGAGACAAGGAAACCTGTGGCTATTTCATGCTTCGGGCAGTATAAAAGAGCTGACAGACTCCCTTTATGATAACATTGTATATAATGTATTTATACTCACAACACTGCCCTGGAAATCTATCAGCAACATGTAAATGGCAGCCTGCATTTTCCTGACAGTTCTGATCACTCATGACAGAAGTATATTAGAAAATTAAGAGGGGGAAGACTTTACAGTCTCTGAGCAGCTTTATGGCTCCTGTCATGTTGGTCATAACTGCCAATGCCATTTTTCCATACAGTTAATAAGTTACAGGACTTTCCACTTGTAACGACTGTGTCAAGTCAAAAGAAATTCATGTAAATCCACCTTCAGCGTAACACCATACATGCACCCATGTATTTCATTATTGTAAAACATTCTGGAACCATAGCTTACATTCTTATAATGCTTCAGAAACTGGGCTGATGGGTGAAAATCTCCTTCAAATTTGTCCACCAGGAGGGATAGATGGCAGATCTCATCCGTCATAGCATCTGATACCTGTCGACATAAAATGATCAGCCAACTACACTCTGTTTCGTTATACCGCTGTACATTGCATTTGTAACAAGGTTTTTATGGACTATACACATAACTGACCAAGTGGAAAACCCCAACTGGACCAACAACTGTAGGCTGGGGTTCCATAGACTACTGATGGGACACCTTTCTGTTTATGCCCATTACCCTTCCCAGCCATTCAAAAGAATCTTCTGGCACGACAACTGGTAGGGGTCTGGATTCTTAGGCTCATTTTCTAAATCCATTCAAATCACATCTTCTGCCTCCATTGCAGGTATTGGTTGATATCTGAAATGGAGACAAACAATAGGGAAAATGGAGTCTTTTTTTTTTTTTGTTGTGGGGTGGTGACTACGTCTGCTTTATTTCCTATCAGTATATACTTCTTTTCAAGACACAAAATCATGGTCTACTATATGTATTGCTATAATTGTAGTACCAAATTTAAAAACTGGAAAATGGTGCTATCCCTAGCTAGACCCTGAAGGTGCTATAATGACCCGTGGGGTTTAAAACAGGGGTTCTGCTCTGAGAAGGGTGACCCTGTCAGGAACCTTACACTCCCTGTAATTTGCCCCTATAAACGTCATGTCGCAATTGGGACATTGTCTTTGAAGTAGGGTATTATAGAGGCAATTTACAGTGAGGGCAAGGTTCTTGGTGGGATCACCCTTTTCGGGGTTGGTGCCCGGTGCCTAGTCCCCACGGTCATCAAAGCACCTTCAAGGTCTAGCTAGGGATAGCACCATTTTCCCCCACAGAGCTAAACTTAAGACAATGTGTTAACATCTAGTCTATATATATTCTCATTTTGGATGTGATACAATTGTGGCGATATATTTTGTATTTTTTTCACATATTGTGGGTGAAATAAGTATTGAACAGGTCAACCATTTTCTAGGTAAATATATTTCTAAAAGGTGCTACTGACATAAAATTCTCATCAGAGGTAGGTAACAAGCCATCCAATCCACACATGCAAAGAAATCAACATTTTTATATTTTATCATGAAAAATGATACAGGGAAAAAGTATTGAACACATGAAGAAAGAGAGGTGCAAAAAGCCATGGAAAGTCATGACACCAGCTGAAATCTAACAATAATTAAAAAGTAATTCTGCCACTTAGAAAAAAAATAAAAAAATCAGCTGGTTTAGCTGATGGCCTATTAAAAAAAGTGTCTCATTACCAAGGTGCCATACAAGAAACATCTCATGATGGGTAAAACCAGTGAGCCATCTCAAGACCTCTGCAACCTTATTGTTGCAATACAAACTGATGGTATTGGTTACAAAAGAATTTCTAAAATACTGAAAGTTCCAATGAGCACTGTTGGGGCCTTAAACCAGAAACAACATAATTTCACCATAAATGAGCCACAAACCGGTGCTTCCTATAATATTTCAGACAGAGGAGGGAAAAGAACAGAAGAGTTCTCCAAGAATCAGCATGTATAAAATTGTTCCAAAGAAAACAAGCAATGCACTCAACCTCCATGGCCCGTATGAAAGTTCACCACACAATACTTTATTGCTGAACAAAAAGCCATCAAGCATGTTTTAAGTTTGCTCAACAACATTTAGACAAGCCTGTGAAATACTGGGAGAATGCAGCCTGCTCAGATGATACCAAAATTTTTATCTTTTCGATGCCATAATACACACCATGTTTGGAGGCCAAAAGGCACTGCATTTCACCTCAAAAACACCATATCAATAGTGAAGTTTGGAGGTGGGAACATCATGGTCTGGGGCTGTTCTTTAGCCTACGGCACTGGCTAACATCATATAATTGAAAGAAGGATGAATGGACAAATGTACCAAGACATTCTTGATACAAATCTGCTGCCATTTATCAGGATGATGATAAAAAGAGGGAGGACATTTCAGCAAGACAATGTTCCCAAACACACGGCCAAGGGAACTCTCAATTGGTTTCAGAGACAGAAAATAAAGCTGCTAGAATGGCCCAGCCAATCACCTGACCCGAATCCAACCGAAAATATGTGGAAGGAACTAAAGCTCAGAGTTCATAGAAGGAGCCCACAGAACCTTCAGGATTTCAAGAGTGTTTGTGTGGAAGAATGGGCCAAAATCCCATCTGAGCAATGCATGCAACAAATTTCTCCTTACAGGAGGTGTCTTGTCATCACCAACAAAAGCTTTGGTACAAAATACTAAATACATTTCACTAAGTGTGTTCAATACTTGTTCCCTGCTTCATTTCTCATTATTACACATAATTTATGGACATCTATGATTTATTTGACTGTGTGAATTGGAAGGGTTGTCCCTGGCATCTGGTGAGAATCTCATGCCAATAGCACCTCTTGAAATAGATTTACTTGCCGACATGCTCAATACTTTTTCACCCGATGGATGTTGCTTGATTTTAAATAAGATATATTAAACGCTTTGTTTTAATAGTTTCTTTGTATACACACATACTCCAGTTTTTGAATTTTGTTTCTCTATTGTGTTTGGAGTTCCTGTTGTCTCTACATAACTGTGGACACGTGTTGATTTTTATTTTTTTTTTTTTAATACTACGATTTAGCTACATTATAAATATGGAGTCTGTGGTCCTTAAGTCATCCATGTGACCACAGTACACAGAAAAAGGAAAGCAGGGGTGCTAGGTGAGACAAAGTAATCGTACAGACGGCGGACCACCTCACCTGTGAGTTCACCACCTCAGTGATATGTACTATTCTTTTCCGGACATCTTCAGAAAGGATCTGCATCTGACTCTGTATAAACTCTAGTCTGTCCACCTGGTATTCTCGGTTTTCTATTGCATTCACCCTGAAAATGGTACACATCTTGAATGTCAATATACATTTATAAGAATACAGTCTATATAGAGTCTCTTACTGACAACATCCTAGCTAAAACCATCAAGCAACACAGTCTACGCTATTACTTAAAATGAATGATGGTGAATTACCATTCAGTGTGACTGGTAAGAAGTTTATATCCATAGCAGAAAATATCCAATGGACGTCAGCATAAAATTGCTCTTTTAATGTGGAATCAGCAGTACAAAAAGTGCAACGTTTCGGCTCAGAAAAACAACATAGAGCCTTTTTTCAATGCTTGAAAAAGGCTCTATGTTGTTTTTTTTTAACCGAAACGTTGCACTTTTTGTACTGCTGATTGTACAATTAAATGAGCAATCTTATGCTGACGTCCATTGGATATTTTCTGCTATGGATTCATGCATGTGAGGTTTAGGCTGCCTCACTATAGGACGGTCTGTTGCATTTTTTCTTCTTTGGATTTCATGAACAAGGACTTCAGTGCTGACCCATCTGTGATTTTGTTTTGGTAAGAAGTTTATAGCCCACTTATTTACAACCCTCAATGCCATGTGTCAGGACATGAACACCCTGACCCCTTCACCCCTTTTTTTGTACTTCTACTCCTGGTAAGACATCCTATAACATGACTACTGTAACTGTAAAGAACCCTTTAATATATTGATGTTGGTGTCATCTTTCCTCCACGTGTAATAAATGCCCCCCTTAGTGCCATTCTAGGGATGAATTGATGTGCCAAGACATATACACTACTCACAAAAAGTTAGGGATATTTGGCTTTTGGGTGAAGTTTAAGGATGAATATAATTTTTTTTAAAAAATCTCATTAAATGCACTAAATGAGGCCATCTCTTAACTTTATAATGCACATGTCCAACTGTCCAATGTTTCAGTACTTTTTGCAGAACTTACTGATCTCTAACAAGGAGCTTAATGGTAAAATTCACAACAGGTTTTTGATCCCTGAACCTCCAAATAAATGTAGGGGATCAATTTGAAATGGGATTAAACAGTCCTCCTCATCATACCGTTCACATTTTGACATCATGAGACCAAGACAACACCTTACTATTGATCAACAGTACCTCACCATTGTGAGGCTTCAAGCAGGATGTTCTTAGACGGAACTGGTCACTGAGCGAGTGTCAAAGTGTCACCTTCAGGTTGCAACAGAGAGACTGGAAGACTCACAGAAAGGCAAAGAAGTGGATGCCCTTTGGCTACATCACACACTGATGACTGCTTCATTATAAACAATGTCCTAACCAGAACCTGACCTGGCTGATGCATAGTGCTCTCCTTGACGTCTCCAGCATCATTGCCAGCCATCACTGCTGCTCAGAGTAAATCAACTTTATCACTGGTCCCTCGTCCAGCATAGATGCTTCCTGGCCCATGCAAAACAATGACACCTGTGTCTGATGGTGTGGTCAGGTACCCTTGCCGGTCATCTAGCACTCAGACGATGCTGATAGAAATGGTTACAAATAGTCTGACGTGACACTTTGTTGCCTCTCACCTTCCTTAAACGTGCCCGGAGTTGTTTTTCAAACGTCATCCGGTTCCTTAAACGTGCCTTGAGTTGTGTGACATTCATCATCCAGTTCTTCATAGCATTGTTTACAATGAAGCGGTCATCAGTGTGTGATGTACCCAAAGGACGTCCGCTTCTTTGCCTATCTTTGACTCTTCCAGTCTCTCTGTTGCAACTTGCTGAGGACACTCTCAGCTCAGTGGTCACTTCCGTCTCTTAGCATCCTGCTTGAAGCCTCGCAATGGCAAGGTACCGTTGATCAATTATAAGGTATTATCTTGGTCTCAATGTCAAAATATGAACAGCAAGATGAGGAGGACTGTTTAAATCCCAATTAAAATTTATCCCCTAAATTTATTGGGCATATTAAACTCTCTCTTTGTGGCTGTGGTTTTCATTGTGAATTTGGACATGAATTTCGATGCGATTCCAGTTTAAACAAGTGATTTCACTTTTTCTGCTTTGCAGATTTCAAATCCATGCTGTGGTCACTGTACTAACTTAAAGGGTTTGTCTCACCATGCTATTTCACAGAGCCGCAGCCAGGTTAAGGCTGGGCAGTGGGTGGTTCTACAGCAGTGATTGGCATATCAGCTCTGCTATTACTAAACGATTGGGTTAGAGGGAAATTAGTGCTGGAGGGGTCTAAACAGCAGTGCACAAGACTACAGAGACCTTAAGGGTTAAATTTTGTATTAAGTAATAAAGACAAGCTTAGTCTTGCAGATAAATAGCAGGGAGTCACCATACCAGCCACTGCTGCAGCTTGTTCGAATAGAGAGAGATGGTTGGTAACTAGGGAAGCTTGTTTACAAAAGCAGGAGATTAGAACTGCTCAAGCTCTAAAATAAAAAAATAAAAAAACAAAGCCACACTTAAAGCTCAATGGCTTCACTAAAAGCTATTCCCAGTAGGAGCCAATATAAGCCCCAGTGCTTCCTGGGAGAAAGAACAATTGCTCACACACCCATTCAATAAGGGTGCAATTGCTTAGTAAAAAACTGCACATTGAATAACAATCAGTTCACACCAGTATGCAGAAAAGCCACAATACAACACAGCGGAGACTGCTCAAATACAAAAATACTGTTAACTACCATACATGAGGGGGTGAATGCTAGTATTACAATTGCATATAGATAAAGCTTATAAATAATGCTGTGAACTGGTATTTTTTCCAATGTCAAGTTTTTTTTTTCTACTAGGCAATTGGCCCCTAGTGAATGGGTGTGTGAGTGATTGTTCACTAGTGAGCTGGTAAATTTACCCATGAAGCACTGGGGCTTGCCTCCTACTGGGAATAATTCTGTATTCAGCCACTGAGCTGGAAATATGGCTTTTTTTTATAACTGTATTTTTATTGAAGTTTTTTTTATTTATTAAAAGTGCGAACAGGAAAAAGATTGTTTGAGTTTTTAAGCAAAGTCCCATTTTTCTGTGATTAGCTCTGAAATGAAGCAAAAAAATAAAAATAAAAAATCAGGAGAGCAATGTATTTGGGAACAGTCTTTATTTACCTTTGCCTACATGTTTAAAGCTAATGAAATACCCCTACAACTACAGCATGAATTTACCTTTGAAATCAATGTGAAGCAGAATTGCATTTTTAAAAGAATTGCATTCGGAAACTGCAACAAAATCGGCCATGTGAACATACTTTAATGGCTGATCACTTCAGCAACAGGTCCCTCTCTGAACAGCTTATCATTGGAAAAACAGCCAGTGGACAGCAAACCCTTAAGACTGTTCCTTGTTTGGTACACAACACCCCCTGAGCTATATAGAGAATGGAAAACCAGATATGCCTACCTTTTATCAGCGGCCTCCACGTTTATCGCGTCCATTATAGCTTTCACAGTATCTGTAATTTGTTTAGCTCTGATAGTGTGCTGCTCAAACTTTGTTTTCACTGCTGACTGCGAGATACATTCCTGTGGGGCCCAAGTCACAACACATTACTGTGATCCCATCCGAAGCAAGTCAGGAATAACAAAAGGCAGATGGCACTAACCAGCGCCCGAGGAAAGGACTTGCTGCTGCTCCAATGAAACTCAAATCAAAGAAGATGTGGCAAAATGAAACAGAGGCATGAATGGTGATGAAACAGCAAGCGTACGCCTTCCGTCTACACTCTGCATAGCACAGTAATGTGTATTAGTGGAAAAGAAACACAACTAAAGAGATGAGTAAACGGGTGGTCGAAAGGAAAAGAAATGACGGGTTCACCCAAAAGTGCCTAACTTATACTACAGGGTCAGATCTCCAGCCCCAGCCCATTACATTACATTACAAAAGCAATGACACGGAGCAGGCTTGAAAGGGACAACTCTGCATCTTCTTCACTGTAATGTCATCTAGTGATAAGGGCACTTACTGGTTTCCCTCTCTATCTCCCATTATCTTTTTGTCCTTCTGATCTAACACATCCATGTCCCAGCTTAATAAAGCGTGACCGCATAGATTATAGATAATGCCACCCAAAATGAACGCTGCCATCTATCCTTTTTTGCATTTCCAAGCTCTGCATATTCTTTGAGGGTATACAGCATTTAAATCATTCTTTACATTGTCTACATGTATTATTCACCATACTGAGCAGCTGACGAGACACATTCTGACCGTCTCGGACCACATAGGGGAATTTACTTAGACTGACATATGAGACGACAGTAACACTATAGTCTGCTGGAATAGGATGCAACAAACTTAAAGGGAACCGGTCAGCTGGTTCTTGCTGCCCAAACGACGGTTTCCTGGTCCCAGCAATGGGGGTTTTCAGAGTAAAACATCTGGTAAAGCGGAGCTGCCCCCTCAGCTAAACTGGCAGGTTTCTTTCCCCTGTCTGTTTGGCTGTGCTTGGAACTCTCATTGATTTCAATGGGAGAGTTGTGACATCTGTTCGAAACGAAGAGGTTTCACCGCTTATTCTCAAGATAGGTGCAAGTCCCAGGGATGGTACCCTCGCCCATTGGTGGCATTGTCTATCCATATGCCATCAATGTGCATGGTGGGACAACCCCGTTAAGCCAAGGGGGCAAGGAGAAGCTGTATATTGGATCCATCTCTTCAGGCTGCGACAGCGGCTCCTTCCCATACCTTGCTCAGCTCTACGAGTTGTTTTACTCTAACAGGCATTTCAGGATAAATCGCACAATGCGGAGACCAGGAAACCGTTTGGGCAGCATGAACCAGGTTCCCTTTAATAAAAACTGTAACTGTGAAAGTCATGGGTTACAAA
This sequence comes from Phyllomedusa bahiana, assembly GCA_025379985.1. Taxonomy (NCBI): domain Eukaryota; kingdom Metazoa; phylum Chordata; class Amphibia; order Anura; family Hylidae; genus Phyllomedusa; species Phyllomedusa bahiana. Next base: position 104,069 of record JAODAL010005075.1, read on the forward strand.
AGGAAATATATGCCATATATGTGCTGGTGCGAATTTACACTATAGTTTACAGCACTTTCTGGAGTAAATTATAGTAAATAAGTTGCCCTCTTCAGCCAAACCCTGACTGGTTTTCGGAAAAAAAGACGAAGAATTGCAAAAAGGCAGTTTTTTTGCCCAATTGAGACTTGCACAATATGTGACTTTTGAACAGCAAAAAGCCGGCATTTATGGTTTTAATAAATTCCTACTTTACTGTCTATTTTAGACCTACCGTTATAACAGAGTGTGGGGACTGTTTGCCTGAATGTATCTTGAGACTACGTTATCTGAGCTCCGCATTTATATGGAGGAATTGTATTAGGATGGGAGCTGGAAGGCAATGCCCTAATCTGAGGTGACCCCTCTTATCACCATTTAAATGCAACTGTTGGTAGGAGAGGCGTAAATCAGATCTAGAGGATCGGATTCTTTTTATTACCAAGTGATAATTAGTACATGGAGTCAGCCTTTACCAAAGATAGCTCTGCATAGAAAAACCCATTACACCCAGGTGACCTCAAGAAAAAAAATACTAAAATATAATGTTAAAACACAAGCAAAGAAATGAAAAGGTTAAAAAAGGCATAATAGGTTAAAATGGCTAATTGTCCCCCAAAGAAGTGAATCTAGAGGTCAGCAATGATGAACAACAGACTGACAAGTTAGCACACACTGCTAGAGCTAGATTAGAAAGGAAAGGACAAAGAGGAAGGACTAAAACAGGAGAGAGGTTAGTAAGTAAAGAGCAGGAAACAGCACAAGAGGTATACACAAGCACATTGGAAAGCCAGGTCCTGCACCCTCTGAACAGTAACATCCAGGAGTTGTAATGATCCATAAAGAAACCTGACATTTCCACTGACCTTTTCTTCCTGCGGTACCTGTGCACAGCTAGCTTAAACTAGGTGCGAGATGAAAGTCTACATCCACTAAATAACCTATTAAAAAGAAAGGTCAATGGACCTATTAATAGCAAAGTTTTATACCACAGAATAACGTTGTACCTCAAACAGTTTTTCAAATCTCTGAAACTCCAAGAACCTGGTCTGAAATCCTTCATCAAGAGCTCCCCCTTGAGAAGAAAAAACAGAACATAAAGCACTATTGTTTAATATCTAATTTTCTCAACATTTGTCTTCTCACAATAAATATCTGGCAAACTTTGCTAATTTTCTCTGTTTGCACCCCTGGTAATCCCAATAAGTGGACAGTCTGAAGACAATGTGGAGTATAAAAAAGGCAAATCATCCAAATACACAGTCCCTTACCTACTCACACAAGTGCTCTAAGGCTTTGGTAATTACTACTATTTTAAGATTAACAAAATTCCATCTTCTGACATGAGAAAACACAATTCGCCCTCTGCATGTGGTCATCGATTGACTGTAGAAGTTGTGATCCACCTACCAGCCTCAGGCATCCCCTGTGCCTTGTGCATCCTGGCACTCAAGACTTCTTTGGCAGATACAAAAAATATGCGATTCTGCGCCTCTGAACGATCCACCACTTTCAGTTCATCCACCAAAAAAGACTCGCAGCGCTCTGTGTGTTGTTTCCGCACCTGCTCATATGGATAGCAGAATATAATGTCAGTAAGGCCACTCCAACAAAACAATTGTAAAAATGAACGTTTAATCCACACAAAGGAGCTGCATCTAATCTCCACATGGTATACTCCGTACAGTAAACCTTCGAACACAGGAGAAATTTACTTAGGGCCCATTTACATGGCACAGGACAAATATCGCTGTGGGAGGCAGGTTTTTCTCCGCGATTAGCAGAGAATAGCCCTCCCCCTTCACTTGTTCATATTCCGTCCGAAAACTGGACGGAAGAATGAACATGTAGAATGTTTTCCGGGCAGCCAGCGGTCTGAAAAACCGCCGGGCAGAAAATCCGTGCATTGGGGACTGCTGCACGGCTTTTCCATAGAGGCCCATGTAAAAGTTTGCGGCTGGTTTTTCAGACCGTTTGCAAAACCGCAAACCGCCTTAGAACGGCATTTAAGATGCCTGTCATAGACAAAGGGCTGCTGAGTTAGATGCAACAAATTCAATAAGAGAGGACCTATGACCAATCCTGATTTATCTGTTTTAGTAAATACTAATTTTCCCCATGAAATCATTCTGGAGCAGCTTTCCTTAAATCTCTATAATTGTATGGTTCCCCTATTTCAATTATTAGTCCATTATACTGGAGTAACCAGTTGGGAGGGTGTCCATGCGCAGTCTGACATTGTCTAATCACTGCTAAAAGATTCAGTGTGTGCAGGCAGACAGCCCCCAGAAAAAATGGAATTGTAAAACCCAACTAATTCAGTAATATATATTTGAGAGGAATAACAGGAACGTCACAACACAGAGATATAAGAGTAGATGTTCCAGAATTTTTATTTTACAGAGAACAAAATTATTTACTAAGGCTAAGTTCACATGAAATGAATCCACTAGTCCGACGTACACGTTTTATTTCATTTATTTTTTTTTTTTTTAACTATAAACATGTACCCAAACATACGTATCTACATTGATTTATATGGCTGCACCGATTGTCACAGTATATGTTTTATGACCACAGCTCATGTGTTATTTTTGGGGGGGGATTCATGAAAGATGCAGAGTGCTACTCTTTTTCAAGCTGTACAAAAATGTATACGTTATAATTTTCAATTTTTTTCCTATTAGCGTATGCCCATGGAAAACGTCTACTGATATATGGGCACGTGATTGTAAACATATGGGTTTGGGTCCATTATAAAAATGTAAAAAAAACTTATCAAATTGCAGGGAAATATTAATGAGAGCCAATAGAGAATCTAATGTTAAAAAAAAAAAAAAAAAAAAGGGGGATGGCAGACGTCTGCTGAAAACAGTGTACGTTTTGGATACACTTGGCATATACATCCTGATTTACATATTTTGCAGTATGGTCAAACATGTTGTGAACCTAGCCTAAAACAGACCTGTCATAACCCCCCTTTTGAGGTGCACACCTCCTTATAAATTTGTTACATCTCTGCCTGCCCATGTAACCCCATACTAAAATTTACACCAGTTACGGGATGGTGTAGATTTTAACTACAAGTCACACTAGTTTCTGGTGTAGATTACACTGAATCTGTTGGGCTGCAGGAGGCCATGCACCCTCCCACTAAAATCCCCCCCTCCCTTCGAAGAAACTGCTATAAGCAGTGCAAAAATACCAAAAAGTCACAAATTGTTGCACACACCGAGCTTGTGCAAATATTTGCAACTTTTTTTCCCACCACAATAGTGACAGAGAGTGATCAATAGATTACCCCAGCCACCTTATACACATTTATTATTAAAGGGCATACAGGTCTCCAGTTCTTAGGCAAACACAGTACAAATCACTTAATGGATTACAAAGATCAACTTACATCCTCCATGTACTCTGGTTCAGATGCGGAGGCATCCCAGCGATTGTTTAAGATAAATATATTTGGCTTAGAAAGTCTTTCATTAACCTTATGAAAGAAATGTTTTTCCTAAAATAATAAGATAATAAAATAGTTATACATGGATCTTCAGAGTGCCAGCGCTAAGATTTAGGAGAGGTGCTCATTGGGCATTGTGCGGGTAAAGCAGTCTCACTCTTATCCATCATAAGGCTAGGTTTGTAATGAACATCTGGCGAGTATGCTGTAAAAGCTCCCAACGTGCATGCTCAATGTGTCCAGAAGGGTAGAGGGCCTGAAGAAGGCCGAAAGCATGCCTTCTAGGCCTCTGCACGCCTGGTATACACCTGTACATTGCAATAAAGTATGATATTTCACAGATAAGATTGCGTGCGTGTGTGTATATATATTTTTTTTTATGTGAGCTTTAGCGGCTCTGGGATCGTGACACACGTGTTTCTTCAGGTAGAGACAGAGACGGAGGGCCTCTATATTTTATTGAAGCAGCAAACAGAAAGCAGGTGCAAGGCATGCACAAAATACAAACAAAACAAAACCTGCTCGTCTGAGCTCTAACAAAGGTACACTTACTAACCTATTGTAGTAGCTGCACAAAACAGGTAGCAGTCCTGCTGGTTCCCCAGCCTGTCTCCTCTCCAGACTTGAAGGTAGTCATGGGTTGTAACCACCTCTAGTCAGCTTCCCTGCTGACCTTATATACTCCAGGGAAATCCTGGAGTGGAACCATGGGGAGTGAGCACCCACCCTGCTCTATGCTGACTCCCAATGAAAGGACGACCCAGGAATGGCTGGAAGCCAGGCTAACATATTAAACGTTAAACATATGTCGACAGTCTATACTGTCGACACTTATCTAATATTGGCCTTTCATTCCCCCAAGGCTCCTTACCTTGGGGGCATGTGTCCGGACATTTGAAGGCACATGCAAGGACCCTGGCCGGGATATATACACCGTTCTATACCCTTCCTGCTGTTGCAACCTTATAATATATATATACACACATACACAAAATTCCTACCAACTATTGTGAGAAGCTTGTGAAAGGATATCCAAAACGTTTGACCCCAGTCATACAGTTTAAGGGCATTTCTACCAAATACTAATGAAATGTAATAATAATAATAATAATAATAATAAAAATGTCTTAAAAATCTCTCGCTCTCTATCATTCTGATATTTGGCAAATATAAATAATTTTGGTTCCTAATTGGCCTAAAATGGGTAAGGTTTAATATGATTTCATGTCAGATAGTGAGAAAAACATGCATATGAGTCTTTTTATATAGTGTATGTAAACTTCTGGTTTCAACTATTTGCGAGTGTATATTTTTACATAAATATATAAATATACAGTGGGGACAAAGAGGATTTAGTCAGCCACCAATTGTGCAAGTTCTCCCACTTAAAAAGATGAGAGGCCTGTAATTGACATCATAGGTAGACCTCAACTATGAGAGACAAAATGAGAAAACAAATCCCGAAAATCCCTTTGTCCGATTTGGAAAGAATTTGCACATTATGGTGGAAAATAGTATTTAGTAATAGTATTTGGTCAATAGCAAAAGTTCATCTCAATACTTTGTTATATATCCTTTGTTGGCAATGACAGAGGCCAAACATTTTCTGTAAGTCTTCACAAGGTTGACACACATTGTTGCTGGTATGTTGGCCCATTACTCCATGCAGATCTCCTCTAGAGAATTTGGGGCTGTTTCTGGGCAACACTGACTTTCAACTCCCTCCAAAGGTTTTCTATGGGGATGAGATCTGGATACTGGCTAGGCCACTCCAGGACCTTGAAATGCTTCTTATGAAGCCACTCCTTCGTTGCCCTGGCGGTGTGCTTAGGATCATTGTCATGCTGAAAGACCCAGCCACGTTTCATCTTCAATGCCCTTGCTGATGGAAGGAGGTTTGCACTCAAAATCTCACGATACATGGCCCCATTCATTCCTTCATGTACACGGATCAGTCGTCCTGGTCCCTTTGCAGAGAGACAGCCCCCAAGCATGATGTTGCCACCCCCATGCTTCACAGAAGGTATGGTGTTCTTTGGCGGCAACTCAGCATTCTCTCTCCTCCAAACACAACTACTTTGGTATGTCCGACCATATGACATTCTCCCAATACTCTTCTGGGTCATCCAAATGCTCTCTAGCAAACTTCAGATGGGCCCAAACATGTACTGGCTTAAGCGGGGGAAACGTCTGGCACTGCAGGATCCGAGTCCCTGGTGGCGCAGTGTGCTACTGATGGTAACCTTGGTTATGTTGATCCCAGCTATCTGCGGGTCACTAGGTCCCCCCATGTGGTTCTGGGATTTTTGCTCACCGTTCTTGTGATCATTTTGACCCCACGGGGTGAGATCTTGCCCACGCTCAGATTGAGGGAGATTATCAGTGGTCTTGTATGTCTTCCATTTTCTAATTATTGCTCCCACAGTTGATTTCTTCACACCAAGCTGCTTGCCTATTGCAAATTCAGTCTTCCCAGCCTGGTACAAGGCTACAATTTTGCTTCTGGTGTCCTTCAACAGCAATTTGGTCTTCACCATAGTGGAGTTTGGAGTGTGACTGTTTGAGGTTGTGGAGAGGTGTCTTTTATACTGATAAGTTCAAACAGGTGCCATTACTTCAGGTAATGAGTGGAGGACAGAGGAGCCTCTTAAAGAAGAAGTTACAGGTCTGTGAGTCAAAAATATTGCTTGTTTGTAGGTGACCAAATACTTATTTTCCACCATAATTTGCAAATAAATTCTTTCCAAATCAGACAATGTGATTTTCTAGATTTGTTTTCTCATTTTGTCTCTCATAGTTGAGGTCTACCTATGATGTCAATTACAGGCCTCTCTCATCTTTTTAAGTGGGAGAACTTGCACAATTGGTGGCTGACTAAATACTTCTATTCCCCACTGTGTGTATGTGTGTATATATATAAATTACACACACACAGTTGAAACCAGAAGTTTACTTCCACTATAATTAATATATATAATATATATATATATATATATAATATATATATAATATATATATAATATATATATTATATACATACACACATAGATACACACACACACACACACATATATATACACACACACATACACATTATATATATATATATATATATATATATATATATATATATATATATATACACATACATACATATATATACATATACACACAAATACATAAACTGTCTATTTGAAATAAAAAAAAAAAATGGGACCCTGTGGATGATGGATGCCACCACTGGCACATGACGAGTTCAGACAATATCTGGACTCCGTGGCCATGTACCATACATGCCGACATTACTGCTCAGTTCAGTGATTGCCTGCAGCAGTTACATGGAAATGTGGCACATCGTTATCTCAGAAAGGAAAAAGACCAGCAGGGATTTGAATGGGTAAGTATTACTATTATTTTTCTTTTATAGGTATTTATCTTATCATAACATTTCCTGCATGTGGTTTAACTTTCTTCATCTCTCTGCCAACCGTCTTTAAAATGGAGGTGTACGCTCTGATTTATGTACTAAACATATCATCTATCACTTAATGGTTGCTCTGTTTGTGTGTTGTGAGAACACTAAGTAAAGATAGGTACCTGCAGTACTATGAAAAACAGGAAAAAAAAACATAGAAATCTTTAGGATGAACAAGTTGGAAGAGGTGTCTAAGGGGTGAGCTGATGTGGCTATTGGAACTAGTAGATACATAGGGCCACATGTATGAAAACTGTCTAAGTCTAAAACTCACTTTGTTGCCCATAGCAACCAATCATAGTGCCCCTTCGATTTCATATAGTGCTCTGAAAAAATGAAAAGGGGCGCTCTGATCGGTTGCTATGGGCAACAAAGTTTTCATACATGTGGCCCATAGCGATTTTTTATCTGCTTTGAAGAGGACATTTAAAGGGGTGTTCCAAAACCACAAAAAGCTAATTGGTCATAAAAGTGATGAATGATTGGGGGGAGAGGGAGGGGAAAACGTACCTTGTGAACTCACTCTTTCCAGCACCATGGCTATTTCTGGTGACCCTAGCTGATGAGGTCATTCTTCATGTGACTCGGCAGCCAATCACAGGCAGCAGCGGTCACATGTGTTATAGCCAACAAGAGAATCCTGCAGCCTGAAACTGGCTGTAGGGTCATGTGAAGAACCAATTGTAACATCATTGTCTGGGGTCACCGGGACAGGCCATGGCGCAGGTATAAGTGGATTTCAAACTTAAGTTTTGGTGTTTTTTTTTCCTATTCCCCATCACGCCCTTAAAACAAATGAGCTTTTCAAAATTGTGGAACACCCTAAGGGTATGTTCACACGGTCAAATGTCGGCACGCATTTCGCGCCGTATTTGCACACCATAATTACGGTAATCCACAGTTCGCGCACCGCGAGTAATGAATGTCTATGGGGCCGGTAACTTCCCCCCCTCCCCCCAAGTCGTGGCAGTGCGTGCCGATCAACGCAACTCCCAAAAACCCGGCGTAATTGCGTAACTGTACGGAACGCCCCGCAATTACGCCGTGTGAACATAGCCTTAAAAGAAACCCTACATACAAGACTTGACATTTGTAATCCTGTATTACCGTATTCATTAGTGTAGACTCTGAATTAGCCACCAGAACAAAAACATCGGCATCAAGGCAAAACTTGTCAATCCAGCTGTCTAGTTCTGTAGTCACATCTGTTCCTGGGCTGCAACAAAACAGCAAAAAAAAACTTAAGGAAGAACATAGTTGAACATCCTAATAACAATAAGTCACCAGTCTCAGAAGACACAGAAAGGCGTGAATACAGCAAACAAAAAAAAAAAAAAAAGCAATATATACAACATGTTCTACCATACAACTCCATAAACTGAAATATTACCTACTTTATAGTGGGGGTATAGCTGAATATAAGAACTGTGAGTTTTACAGACAAAATAAAGGTGAAACAAGCACAAGATAGAGCGATTATACCGACTACTGCTAAACAAGTCCCACATTAAGAAAAAACCTTCACATTAATAGATGCAGAGGAACACCAGGAAAGGGGAAACATGGCCTCTTGTAACTAGAGATTTTGGGTTTATGAGTATGACAAATACCTGCAGACTAAAAGGTTTTACTGTGTGGGTACGAGCACATTTCTGTCTGCAATATTCACTAATAAAACCACCGCAGCCCAAAAATGGGGTCACGGATTCTATTACAAGAGTCTCTACAGTGTTTGAGGACATACATTTTCCCTTCAGTGGTTTGGTTTATTTATGCTGGTGAGGTTCACTACAATGCCTTAATAACCTCCGCAAAGTGCTGGACAAATCTAACCGGGTGTTCAAGGTCACTGGCGGGGCTAGATAAAAATTAGATAAAAACTTCTGTGCTACATAGGCAAGGAGTAATACAATTTAGAATACCCAGGTGAATGGTCATGGTATAACCAATGGAAAGAAAAATTTCCCCCATTCGGGCTGTTATCACAAATCCATTTAGGAGTCATCACTCAGACCAGACAGGAGGAATGTGGGAGCACTTATTGCAGAGAGCCCAAGACACGGCACAGAATGGGACATCTGTGATCACAGCACAAGAGGTGCTGTCCTCAGTCAAAATAGCTCTGAGCCCTATGAGCAGTTTAAAGGGTATTAAACTGCTGAAAGACTAAACTTTAGCAATTGAATATTTCTGGGATGGCAGACTTCCCAGATTCAGCACAGGCAAGTTTATTTCACCAACACGCTACATATTATATTAACCCCTTAATGACAACTGCTGCTCTGGAAAGATATTAAGTGGGTTCATGAACCCACTCCAGATGTAGTGGGGGCCCCTGCTCCCGCAATCACCTGTGATGCAATGACAAAAGCCCATGTTATTACCCAGTGGCATGAGAGAATAGGAGATTAGTAAAATGACAGTACACTGCACTGCAAAAGTATTGTAGCATATTGTACATGTTATCACATTCATAAAAAAGGAACATAACATTTTTAAACATTAAAAAAAACAAAATACACAACATTCCAATCTTCCTCATCGAATAAAATAAAAGAAAATTACCTTAACTGGCATTGCTACATCTGGAAATGACTGTACTATTGAAATACCACTTTATCTTTCACAGTCAAGACCATTAAAAAAAAAAATAAAAAAAATTCTAGAAATTCCAATGTCAGAATAGCTTTTATTTTATTTTTGTTACCTCACCTCCCAAAAAATTAAAGGAACGAAAAAATTCAAGTTTAGCCTAAAAATAAGCCCTCAAAAAACGACATCTCGCCCTGCAAAAAATTATCCCCGATACAGCTTTGCTGACATAATAAAGTTTACGGGTGTCAGAATGACAATGCAAAGATTAAATTTAAAAAATATATATTTTTTAAAATTAGCAGTACAAAACAAAGCCTACACAAATTTGGTATTGTCATGATTATACTGACTCGCATAATCAAGTGACTTTCATTACTACTGCACAGTAAATCCCATAAAATGAAACCCCTAAAAAAGGCAGAACTCTGGTTTTCTATCCCACATGAAAGTGTATCATGTGTGGACAAATGGCACCACTGAGAATAAGGCATGAAGAAACTGTGGAGCACCACGTGCCATTCAAGTGAGAGGTGAACGACAGCAATGAAAGTGCGTAAGGGCGGACCAACATGCTACAGGGGAGCAGCTCACCGCCAAAATGAAACGGGGGCTACCAGACATTTGTCTAAAACAGTTCAGTGAACCCTACTGCGTATGGGGCTCTGAAGCAAACTGATGGTCGCTGCACATCTACTAATGAAGATGCATCAGCAGAAAAGCCTTCAACTTTCACAGCAGTATCGGAATTGGACCTTTGCTGATTGGCAAAGGTCTGCATTCTCTGATGATATTTTTGTTGCATATCGAACATGAAACATCAGAAAACAAAAATGCCCTGCAACCATTGCTGGAAGAAACACAGGGCTGGTGGCAGAGGGCTTTGGGTCTGAGGGAATGTATTTTAGTGTGCATGCTGCGCCGTCCAATCCATGTGGAAGGCACTAAATTAGTTTGGGCATGAATCCATCCTTGAGGATCATGTACACCCATACATGCCAATTTTCTTTTCCGGTCTTCAAACAAGACAATGCGACATATTAAACAGCTACAAATGTCCAAAACTGGTTAAAAGAGCATGATCAAGAATGTATTGCCCTGGACCCATTATTCTACAAACTCGAACCCAATTGGGCATCTGGGGGACAACCTTGATCATTCGGCTTTTTGTATGAAAACTGTCTATTTGTAACACTGTCTTTGTTGCCCATAGCAACCAATTAGAGCTCAGCTTTTATTTTTGCATAGCACTATATGAAATGAAAGCTGAGCTCTAATTGGTTGCAATGGGCAATAAGGACAGTCCATACATAAGGCCCATTGTGTTTGCCCTTTCAATCCTCCCCCACGCACTCTTTAGCTGCTCTGGGATCGGAGAATGGCTCCAAATACCTGTGACAATCTACCAGGACCTTATTGAGTAACTCCTAGCCCTTCTGTGCTGCGCCTCGCAGCTACTCTGGATATGATCTGGTGGTCATAATAATTTAACTGGACTGTGTATAACAACTTATACCAGTAACAGGAGTAAGGGAAAGGTGGAGGTTCCTGCCTTTTTCAACAGAGAACTATTTGTGTAAGAATTTCTATTGACTTAAAGGATTTGCATTTTCAGGTAATAAATATTTTACTAATTTTTGGAGCACATAAGGCTATGTTCACACGGCTTATTTCAGAAGGTATTTACGTCAGATCAGTTTGAAACATGTGTCACTAAGTGTGGCACGTATTTCGCGACGGATTTACAATCTCCATTCATTATATGGGGTGAATCCATTGCGAAATCCGGCACAATAATTGACAGGCTAATTGTTTTTCCGGCCGTATTGCGGCCACAAATCCGCGGCAGCAATACGGCACAGAAATACTTGTCATCTGAGCGACGACACGTATTTCCCTTTAAAACCAGTATTAAATGGCCTGCCACTTATTTCAAAGTGATTTCGGAACGGATTTACGATCGTAAATACGGCGGCAAATCCGTTCCGAAATAAGCCGTGTGAACGAGGCCTAAGCAGAGTAGTCTAGACGAGCCCTAGTACAACCTGGATATAGTAAATAAATAACTTCTGTGGCAGCACATTTTACCCTCAAGTCTCACCTGTCCACAAGAACCAGGTCATCTCTAAGTAGTGCACATTTTGCTTTGGGCCAGAAGACATGTACAAGACAACCAGCTTCCAAGTCTTTATCCATATGAAGGGCATGAGCCAGCTGATTCACAGTCTGCACAAAGAAAGGGTTGTTAGCACTATGCACAGGAGCTACGCAGCAACAGGTCATCTCTCAAAGATTTTCATTTACTAGCAATTCTGCCAATTCACTGTAAGGAGCGTATTCACAGGAGGAAAATGAAAAATAAACAGAAGTACTATTGGATTGCACTGTGCGAAAGCACCCTTATAAATTTAATTTTAAGGCCTTAAAGGGTGTTGTCTCACTACAAGGATTGCTTTTTATGCTAAAGATCTTGCAAAAACAAGTCACTGTGCAATCTATATATCCATTAACAGTGTCCTACCTATTTCCTAGATATCCCCTCTTGTATGGGCTGCATCAGCTCCTCAGGTCACTATAGCTACAGACCTGTTTGATCTCTCCGATGCTGCAGTACTGGTTGTTATGCTACAGCACTGTGATTCTCTGACGGTCTGTAGCTATACAACCAGTCTGCAGCTTTTACTGCAGCCTAGTGGAAGCCAGTAAACACGCCCCTGAATTCAAAATGAAACCAAGAAAACAGGACTGAGGTAAGATGAATCAATGTAGTGAGACAACCCCTTTACAGAGAAAAAAAAATACATTAAACCCTTAACATCAAAAGACCTTGGGTGGTGCAGGTCCCCAGCTTGCAGTGAATTCTTTAAAAAGTCTCTGCGGTAAGGGAGGGAGAGTTGAGCCATCCTGCACCAAAACTGCCACTACAGCACAGATTCCAAGAGCAGCCACTGACCCCAGCATGATCACAGCACCCCCCATCCACACAGGTCACTGATTGGACAATGGAAATGCTCTGCAGTTTGCTTCGAGGACTTAGAAAGAACCACAGTGCAATGAGTTCAGGAAGCCAGCTGCTAGGGCACACTAAGTGTTGCCCTAACAGAAACCGGTCTTAGTGATGGAAAGAATAATGTATACAGAATGAATACTTCATAAGCGTAAAATAAAGTTATAAAATTAATTCATTAATGGGATTAAAATAAAACTTTTAAATATAGTCTGTTAAAATTTAAAAATGTGACTATTATAAAAAGTTATTGAACACACAACTGTAGAACCTGAGGAACTAATTTAACTAGGTAAGTGTGAAAAAAGCCGATATAAATGATAATAAAAAAAATTCTAATTCTTCCACATAAAAAAGGCCTCATACAGCCATGCCCAAAAAAAGTAAATAAATAAATGACAAAATGCAGAGAGGGAAAAACAAACATTAAAGAGGTTGTCTCACTACAGAAAGATTAGCTTTCAACTTGTAGGGAAGGGTAAGTGAAGACTTTTTCCAAATATATTACTTTGTTTTTTTGCTTTGTTGAGGAGATAAGAGATTTTATCTGCTCTGAGTGCACACAGGTCTGTTTCTAAGAGCAGGGAATGACGTAACCACAAGTTTGAGAACAAAGAGTGTGTTATCTCTAACAAACAAAGGAGATTAATTACTTGTTTACTTTGAGCTCTAAAGCTCTCTGTTATATGGAAAAAATATCTCCTGCTTTCATGCCACTGCATGTACAAGAGATGTGAATACCGAGCCGATATACTAATCACTGCTTTAGAACCACCCATAGCCTGACCAGAAGAGATAAGATGCATGAATGTTAAACTGCTTGTTTTACATTACAGTGTGGTGAGACAACCGCTTTTCAGGCCTGGTTATTGAAGGATTAAAATAAATGTTTTAAGGGGTTCTCACCACAAAGATTAGCTTTTAACATGCAGGGAAAGGTAAATGAAGACCATTACTAAATACATTGCCGTTTTGATTTTGCTTTATTCAGGAGATAAAGGAGATTCTATCTACTACTAGTGTACACAAGTTTATCTAGGTTACTGACCACCTCTCTCTGCTCTCATTACTCCAAGCTGCAGGCCAACTATGGTGAGTCTCATCATTAACACAGGAGCTTGTTTATTTAAGTTAGTAACCAGTTTTAACCCTTAGAGCTCTGTAGCCTTGTGCACTACAGATTATAAATCTTTTGAACTCCTGTCACTGTAACAGAAATAGCAGAGCCGATATGTTAATCACTGCTGTAGAACCACCCACAGCCTAACCAGGAAATTTAAGTCTTGTGACAACCCCTTTAAAGAAGTTTTAAAGATAATTAAAACTGTTAAGTAATGAGAAGCTACTCTGTGTAAACCATATGTATACAGCAAATATTTTGCCCTGAGTAAAGCCAACAATGTAAACTATAAAAGGTTGTCAATCTGGTTGCCATAGCTACGTCCAGAGATATGTGTACATTCACTGCACTGGGGGACAACATGGGCATCTGTATGTGTGCTAAACTTCACAAACATAATATACTTTATATTGCAATATTATATAGGAGTAATATATACAGTTTAAGGTTTTTTCTTACATGATGACAAAACAACTTTATCATACGTAAAAGAAGTTAGAAGCTCTATGTAAATAGAAGAAGTACATAACAGAAATAAATGTCAAAGAGGATACAGAATGTGACAATTTCTGGTTCACTGTGTAAAGAATAGGATTGTGTTCAGGGTAAAAAGGTTTCTCATGGCAAACAATCACCTTTACGCTCTTTTTCTCCTCAGAGCCTTCTGTCATTAAATAAGCTTTGTCTCCATCCGTTCCCTCCACACTCAGGAAGCAGTTGGTAGTATGTCCTATGCCACTGGGCAAGACCTTATCCCACAGCATGGAGTTTATCACTGTGCTCTTCCCACTGCTTGTTCTGAAACAAAGGATAATCAAGAAGAAAACCGTCATAATATTGTCACATGGGTCAAAAAACACAAAATTAGTACGCTGCAATAGGTTTTTCTATCATCAGAACGAAGACGGTAACTGAACCAGTAGCTCAGTATTAGGTAGTATCAGGTCTCATTCATGACCATTAGAGTGGTGCCCTCATCTCCTTGTTTCTCTGTTTGCTCGTAGCTCAAGCTAAAGATATCAGAACACCCCTTTATAGTGTATGACACCCTAAGAGATGTATGGCAAAGGTTAAAAAAAAAAACTTAAATACATCGCGGTCTTCATTTGACTTCATTTTAGAGCTAGAGCAGTTGTTTCTGGATTGTGGACACAAGCCTTCCTAGGCTATGGACCATGTCTCTGTGCTCTAACAAGCTCTAGACCTATGACCAGGATGATGACATCACTCCCTGCTGTGTCTTATCAGCAGCGGAGCCTGTTTATGTTTCCAACCTGCAAACTTTAACCCTTTAGAGCTCTGCAGCCTTGTGTCCTGCTATTTAAACCCTTCCATTACCAATGTCCCTCTAACAGGCTCAGCTAGGAATAGCAGAGCTGATATTCACATTACAAGGTAAAGAAAAGAAGTATACTATATTGTTCAACTGGGATTTCATCAGTGTCTTTAATCTGAGTTTCATGCTTTCAATGTAAGCTTTATTGTAGATTAGAGGACAACTCTAGCTTCTGGAACCATACTTTATTGCGATACTTCATTGACTGTTAAAAACTGCTCCGTCTCTAGACATGTAGGAAGAACGAGACACTTAAATGGGGTATTCCCATTTCATTGACCAGCTTCAAACATGTTGGTAAATACTATATTGCTGTGCTGATTATGCATCCTTTTAGAGTTAGAACATATCTTAACTCTTGCTTGGGTACACAAGCTTCCAAAGGTGACCGACCGTTCTTTCTCTGCTCTCATTGCTCTAGCAGCCCTGGCGGAATGATGTCATTCCCTGCTGTGTCATAGCAGCACTAGAGCTCATTTATGTTTCTTATTGACAAACTTTAACCCTTAAAGGGGTTTTGCCATCAAGGCATTTCATGCCTGGTTTGTCCTCCCTTCAGCTTCCAGTGTGTTCAAAAGGGGCGTGTATGATTTGTTTGAAATGCACGTCATGTGATCCAGTAGGCTTGACATCACCATGCTTTTTCACAGTGTGCTCACTCTAGTCAAACAAAGATCTGTTTATGTAAAGTATTGTGCATACGGGTCCTAGTTTCAAATCGCTTAACCAAACGTGTTTTTTTTCTCAATGCACATACCTGATTGAGGTTTCTTTTCATTTTCATTTATTTGCACTGTTTGACTAATTAATAAGTACAGAGGGCAGGAGTAGAATAACAGCAGTGGGAGTTGAACACTCGCTCAGCAGCGAGTGTGATTAGTAGGTAGGGAATACATTGACAGAAACTGCCCGAGAGGAGAGGTGATCCCCCTACAGACGAGTTGTACATTATGGATCACTAAGTTAGCAGCTAAGACAAAAATTATACTGAATTTTTAATAAGGATGAATGGTGAAAATGTTTATTATTTAATTTGAAAGCTTCCCACGTCAATTTTACTTTGTGGTAAAACCTCTTTAAAAGCTCTATAGTCTTGTGTCCTACTGTTTAAATCCTTCTGTGAGGAAAACAGCCTAGTCCGTCGGCCCGCTTGAGGGATAACGGCCTGACTTGGGGTGTATCTCGAAGTTGCGCTGCCCACTAGGGGGAGCTCAAGGTCAGCCAGATACTGTTCCACTGTTAACCCTTGCCCACACTGGCACAGGGAAACAACAATGCTGCCACCAGTTCGCTCGTTTAGTTATAAGACCGGTCCGTTACCGACTTATAGTGGGGTCAGGAACCAACCCTTGGGTACCTATATACTATAGACCGAGAATTAGGCGTATGAGGCCGTTGATCAAGACAGACTAACTCAGATTAAAGTTTATAGATTTAATTAGCCTTGAAGGGCACACTAGACAGGTAATATGTACAAGATGGATAATAATATACAGGTCAGAGAGAGGTGCAAATATAATTATGGATTACAGACAAAAGGCAGTTAAAATAAGTCAAGTTACCTTGTGGCTTGGGGCCCGGCTGCATGGGGGGCATATGTGGCCTGGCTGCTGCGTGCGGATGTCCTGGAACTGTTCTTAGGTGGCCCCCCTCCTGGATCAACAGGAAGAGCCACCCCTGGCTCCGGCTTATATCTGTGAGGGGGCAGCCCACTTGGCAGCCCCCTACACACCCCTGGGACGGTCTATGAACTTCTCCCACTCAGGTCATGCAGTTTCTGATACAAACCCAAAAATGGACTATAATTTGGCAGGGCATTGGCACAGAACCGAGCCGGTAGCATCATCAGAACCGGCTGGATCTACCCAACGCCTTGATATGAGATACGCCTATCTTATGGACTCCCGGGGTCCGGTTGTGGATATCTCAGTCCCCCTGCGCCTTGGAAACCTGAAATGGGCCTGTGCGTGTGGGGGAGTTCCATATTTTGAGATATGAACTCGCCATGCACCAGTTATGAGCTGGTCGCCTATAAATCGATATGAAATATCGGAGACGACCCGACTGGGCTGAATTGAGCAAAGTCTTTGAAGCTTGCGAGCTTGGACCAGCATTTGTTCAGTGCTAATTAGGTTACATGAGGATCCTTTCATGGGTTGACCCCATGCTGTGGCGACTTCCTACAGAGGCATTGGGGAAGAGAGCTGTGCTGATTAACATGTAAATTGAGCTTGTCCTGTGGTGGGGAAGCTGTGTTCTGACTAGATTAAATGGTTGGGGGGAGAGAACTGTCAGTGGGGGATGCAGTGAAGTGAATTCTTCCTCACACCTTCTATTAGCAATGTTGCTCTGTCAGGCTCAGCTAGGAATAGCAGCGGTGATATGCAAATCACTGCTGTAGAACCACCCACCGTCTAACCAGGAAGTGGGAGCTTGAAGCTGGCTGTGAAGAACAGGCTCTGTAATGCAACACTGTGAGAATACCCCTTTAAAGAAAAAAAATTGTTGTGTGCTGTGGCAGGTACTTTTCCAGAGAGACAATGCTTTAGCTTAAAGGGAATCTGTCGCCAATTTTTTTTTTTACTTATTAAATCAAGCCCCTGATCCATATTCTTTTCCTCTCAGTCGTTTTTTATTTCCTGATTGTAGATTTCTCTATTCGCCCGTCTATATATGATTATGGGGAAGACATTCTTGCTTGCACTGCTTTAACAGCAGTCAGAGAGATACTTTACAGCAGCTTCATGCACATAGGATTCTTAAGACAGATTATGTCCCATAGACTTGTATAGGAGAGTTTTCACTGTAAAGGGAGGGGAGAGGGGGAGCTGTGACATCTCCTCTTGTGACTGGTGGATTCTGTGTTATCTGTACACATTGCTGTCTCCTTTCAGTTTGACCCTGCTTTTACGGATACTGAGCAGACTGCTGAAAAGCCCTCTAAACAGAACAGAAAGTGTCAGACCATTATTAGGCTTAGTGGCCAAAGTGAAAACTGCAGGACTTAAGAATTATTAAAAAAATATTGTAAGTGATATGGAAAATTAAAAAAACAATCAAAAATTCCTAAAAAATGTTTAACATAAAAATGTGAGTTAAACAATAAGTCATTTTTTGATGACACATTCCTTTAAAATGTGAACACAAATTTTCATTGAATCTGTAGTATGTATTTAAGGCTGATCTGATGATAGAAATACCTGCCAAAGAATGCCACTTTCATGTGTCTTCGTGAAAGAACTTCCCCAATTCCAGCCAGTTTTCTTTTATAATTCTGAATCGCCTGTAGGTCATCTTCAGATGTTATGTTTCTTAATTCTGGATTTCCATAGGTTTCTATGGAAAATAAAAGTTGTACATACACATGTTGAAAGCCATATAGACATAAAAATTAAGAACTAGCACCCACGTTAAACCCTATTCATTTCAATAGGATTTTAAGTGGATTTTGTAACTTAACAGAGACAGGTCACACTGGTAGAGTATGTAAAGTAGGGTAGACATGTCAATATCAAACAGTACAGCTAGAGTCTTTCCCAGTCAATGGATTAGCCCTGGTATGACCAGATCTTAAAATTAAGTGTGAATTCACATGGCGTAAAGTGGCACGCACCTGTGTCGGCCAGCGCGTACTTCCCACAGCGTTCCAGCCTGGCCCACATTGAACCTACTTTTCCCCGGCGAATAAGTGCCGGCAAGTGGTGATATTATTTTGCCACCGCGCAGTACTTGTCGGGGAACACGCATTAAGATAATAGCATTGCAATTACGACCCAAAATACGGCCCACAATTGCGCCATGTGAACAGACCTTAAGGGCATGTCCCCACAGCACGGGTTTTCGGCCGGTTTTTCAGCCGGTTTGCGGTTTTTCAGACCGCCTGAAAAACCGTCCGAAAATGAGCACAATTGTGCTCTATGGAAAACCCGTGCAGCAGTCCCCCACTGCACGGATTTTCTGCCCGCATGTTCATTCTTCCGTCCAGTGGGGACGGCCGCAAAACCGGACTGGACACGTATTTGTCTGCTGCCGTGGGGATGCAGCCTTACACTCACCTCCCCCCAACCTGTGCAAACCAGTCTTCTGAGTTAAGCCTTTATGAAAGTTCAGTGAGGACAATGTGCGACTCAGAGGGATTCAAGGGCCATCAAAGAATAAATCCCTCCACAACACGCTGCACTACATACAGTAAGGGCATGTCCCCACTGCACGGGTTTTCGGCCGGTTTTTCAGCCGGTTTGCGGTTATTCAGACCGCCTGAAAAACCGTCCGAAAACGAGCACAATGGTGCTCTATGGAAAACCCGTGCAGCCAGCAGTTTCCGACTGCGGATTTTTCCGCCCCGGCGGCGCCTTGCATCAAAAGTGACAATTGGCATGTCATGTCTTCTCGTCCCGGAGTTGGCGGGACGGCCGCAAACAGGACATGGCCAGTATTTGTCTGTGCAGTGGGGAGCGCCTAACTACTAAACTAACACTGCGCCCAATCCTTTGCCATACACCCCACTTGTAGTAGTTTATAGACTTTTTATGAAATCAGTGAGGACAATGTGCGGACTCGGAGGGATTCAAGGGCCATCAAAGAATAAATCCCTCCACAACACGCTGCACTACATACAGTAAGGGCATGTCCCCACAGCACGGGTTTTCGGCCGGTTTTTCAGCCGGTTTGCGGTTATTCAGACTGCCTGAAAAACCGTCCGAAAACGAGCACAATTGTGCTCTATGGAAAACCCGTGCAGCAGTCCCCACTGCACGGGTTTTCCGTCCGGCGGTTTTTCCGCCCGCAGTCTGGCCGCAAAACATTGAACATGCACATTCTTCCGTCCGGTTTTCGGACGGAATCTGTGCATGTCAATGTGGAGGGGGAGGGCTTTTCTCCGCTCATCGCGGAGAAAAGCCGTCCACCCCACGGCCGTGTGGACGGCCGCAAAACAGGACCAATACCGGCCAGTATTTGTCCTGTGCAGTGGGGACGCGCCCTAAACCTTATGACTGAACTGGAAGCACTGCTGACTACACAGAATATCCGTTTTAGTCCTTATACACACCACAGTTGTAGTGCAGTCATTTCATATGTTTTTTTTTCTCCACATTTTACGATCCTTAAACTAAAAAATAGTTTCCAGAAAAAAAAAAAAAAATGAACTGTTTGACCAAGCAGAACTGAGGGAATGGATGTCTACAATAATCCTAGGGGCTTCCAATATGTAGACAACTAAAGTAGATAAATATGACATATACAGTATCTCACAAAAGTGAGTACACCCCTAACATTTTTGTTAATATTGTATTATATCTTTTCATGGGACAGCACTGAAGATATGACACTTTGATACAATGTAAAGTAGTCACTGTACAGCTTGTATAACAGTATAAGTTTGGTGCACCCTCAAAATAACTCAACACACAGCCATCAATGTCTAAAATGCTGGCAACAAAAGCGAGTACACCCCTAACTAAAAAAGGATCAATTGTGTCCAATTTGCCATTTTCCAATCCAAGTTGTCATGTGACTTGTTACGGTTACAAGGTCTGAGGTGCGAATGGGGAGAAGGTGTGTTAATTTGGTATTAATCGCTCTCACACTCGTGACTGGAAGTTCTACATGACACTTCATGGCAAAGAACTGTCTGAGGAGCTTAAAAAAAAAAAAAAAGAATTGTTGCTCTATATAAAGATGGCCTAGGCTATAAGAAGATTGCCAACACCCTGAAACTGAGCTGCGGCACAGTGTCAATACCATACAGTGGTTCTACTCAGAACAGACCTCACCATAGTCGACCAAAGAAGTTAAGTGCATGTGCTCACCGTTATGTCCAGAGATTGTCTCTTCAAAATAGAAGAATGAGTGCTGCCAGCAGTGCTGCAGAGGTTAAAGGGGTGGGGGAGCCTGCTAGTGCTCAGAGCATACGTCACACACTGCATCATATTGGTCTGCATGGCTGTCATCCCAGAAGGAAGCCTTTTCTAAAGATGATGCACAACAAAGTCTGTTTGTCTTCAGCAAACTGTTTGCAGGCTTAGTACATAGATTACTAGAACCACATCTGGGGGTCTGATAAGACCAAAATAAACTTATTTGGTTCAGATGGTGTTAAGTGTGTGTGGCGGCAACAGGTGAGGACTACAAAGACAAGTGTGTCTTGCCAATAGTCAAGCATGGTGGTGGGAATGTCATGGTTTGGGGGTGCATGAGTGGTGCCGGCTGTGGGGAGCTACCGTTCATTGAGGGAACCATGAACGCCAACAAACGGAAGATGGAGGAGGAGCAAGGTCTCTAAAATACACCAGCTCCGTGATGTCGTCATGGAGGAATTAGAGGATACAGTGGCTGCAACCTGTGAAGCTCTAATGAACTCCATGCCCAAGAGAGTTAAGGCAGTGCTGGAAAATAATAGTGGCCCCACAAAATATTGAAACTTTAGGCGCAATTTGCAAATTTTCACTTAGGGGTGTACTCACTTTTGTTGTCAGCAGTTTAGACACCGATGGCTGTGTGTTGAGTTATTTTAAGGGCACACATTGAAATTACACTACACAAGCTGTACACTGACCAATTTACATGGTATCAAAGTGTCATATCTTCAGTGCTGTCCCATGAAAAGATATATTTCCAAAAATGTGAGGGTTCTACGCACTTTGGCGAGATACTGTATACAGATAGAGGAGCAGATCAATCAGATTAATTTTTGCAGTGTGAACTGAAAATATAAAAGCTTTAAAAGGGTTTTGCCACGATGTAATGTTGATGTGGGATCCTCCAAGATGGGTATTTAATCACTTTTCTAAATATATGTGATTACAAAAAGTGAAGCATTGCTCACTGGTTGTAATGTCATTATTTGAGTAAACATTGCAGACGCTCCCTGATGCCTGGCTCTCATCCCCCCCTCCCTCTTCCACGTGACTCAGCATGCTTTATTTATCTTCTCTCCTGAGGAGATAAGAGGTAAGGAACTCACTTCATGGCAAAACCCCTTTAATCTGACCAATTTCTATTAATAGTCCAGGTATTTATCCCTATGTACTCCCCACAGTATGGTTTACATCACTTGCTTATATAAAAGTATCTGTTATGCCACCACTTATGTTCTAGTGCAAAAGCATCAGGTACGGAAGGGTATGTTCCACAGCGTTTTTTGGCACATTTTACACGCTGAAAACGAGCTTCAAATCTTCCTTCATTGACTATAATGTAAAATACGCCTTGCTGTTCACATGAAGTGTATTTCACAAGCGTAATTGCGAGCCATTTTTGGGATGCAGTTACGAGCGTAAAAATAAGTGACATGTCAATTCTTGAGGTGTTTTTGGCTCGTAAAATCCCCATAGGAAACAGTGGGGATAGAAATTTTCGAAATACACTTCGAAAAAAGGCCTCTAATCAGGCGTTTTATGAAGCAGATTTGGAAGCGTAAATTGACACTTCAAAAAACGGCATGTGAACATACCCTTAGAATATACTACAAATGTTTTCATATCATTTAATCAAAGACTGTAAGGCCGTGTTCACACGGCTTATTCCCGACGGATTTGTGAGCCGTATTGAGCTCACAAATCCGCCGTGAATAAGGGGCGGGACGGGGGCGGGGCCGGAGCGCGGCGGGGGCGCCGCTCCCGGCCCCATAGACAATGCATTGTTTACGGCGCGTACGCGCCGTAAATAATGTTCATGTCACTTTCTCCCCCTGCGGCGGATTCGCCGAGCGGGGAGGAGCGACGGAATCCACTGTTCTCTATGAGAGCAGTGGATTACCGTAATGACTCCGACGGATTGGCGCCGTACTGCAGCGCAAATCCGGCGCGGAGTACGGCGCCAATCCGTGCCCAAATAAGCCGTGTGAACGAGGCCTAACAAAGAATATTTAATAAAAAAAAAAAAAAAAGGGTTCACCTTCAACAAATATAACGCCATCGCCGATGTACTGTACTAGCTGATCGAAGATGGATGTGATGGCTTTCTTCGCTTGCACAAAGTGCTTTAAGGGAGAGACGCCCTTTTCTTCCATGTCTTCTATGCAAAGTAAACAAAATATATGTATTACTGCAAATCAGGAAATGCTTTGTACTATAAGCATACACAGAATACTTGGAAAGATTTGACCTTTTATAGTTACCTCTTCAGTTTTAAGGGTTCAAAGAAGCAAACATAAATCATTAGATCTGCACACATTTGAAGTCATGTAAACCATTCTACAGACTGTTAGCTTGCTGTTCAGAGGACTGAAATACGACCCTGTTTACTACTTACTACACAGTGGGTTCCTGTCCTTGAGAATGAAGGTTACAAATAGTGTCACTCCAGGTTTTAAGTCCCAAACGTCTGGAGCTGTTTACAACGTGGACATAGAAGCAGACCTGGACTCGTCCTACTACTAACATCAAACTTTACCATGCTCTAGAATCCCTACACACCACACAGACACCCAAGTGCCCAGCCTTGTGTCACACTCGGCCATATGTATAAAAGCTGTCTAAGTGTAAGCCTTTTCGTTGCCTATAGCTTTTATTATTCCAGAGCACAACATGAATTGAATGCTGGGCTCTAGTTGGTTGCCGAGTCTTACTACTAGGCAGTTTTCATATATGAGGACCGCTACCTACTGTCCGACCCTAGGACAATTGTAGTGCACATTTTGATGCAATGATAGAAGTACGATAGTCTAAAAGGATTAAACAATTAGATGTCTTAGGAGTTAGGTGGGGATGAAGGTGGACCTTCAGGTTGAGTATATGTTACATGCAATGTATGAAAACCAGGCATTCTATAGAATACCTATACAATGTCTGAAATCTCTTCATTGTTAAACCCTTTTCCTAGGCATTCTATACAATACCTGGGAATTCTATAGAATGACACACACATTTTAGGCCAAGTGTGAAATATCCAGATTGGGAAAGGTATTTCGTAACCAAAACATTGAAAAAAATTGAAAGAAGAACTACAAAATGACCACAGGATGGGATAATTTTTGGACTGAGACAACAAAGAACGACAAGTTCATTTTCGGCCAAGTGTGAAAACGGTCGCGCCACGGGCAAAATGTTCAGAGATTGACTTGGAAGATTGTACATGGACAGGGACTGAGAAGGGACAGGTTGTACATTGGAAGCAGCGCGACTCACAATGCCAGGGAAGTGTCAAAAGTGCTAATCAAGACATCGAAAAGCTGCTGTCTACTTTGGATGCAAGATGAACAAAACTGACTGCTGGATGGCTTGTCCACCTTCTGACAAAACAGGGCCTTTCACTCTGGGATATGAAAAAACTTTGTGGGTTCGTTGGCACTTATTTTTGATCAAAAGATTTTAAGGCTGCCAAAGTTGTTTTCGTATGTGCAGCTAAAATCTTTTTGATTCAATAATGAACCGAGAGTCTCAAAGTTTTTTCATGTATGATAGATAGCATAAATGCTTCTTTAGGGATTTCCACGTAGTGTATTGCCCTTTTCACTCTGGGATTCCCAGAACACCGTACGAAGCTAAAGTGCAACACACAACGTCTTACATACCCCAAGATGTTTTACACGGTGTACAGAAGTGGCCAAAAAAAAGAGTGGAAAATGGACAAACAATACAGCTGGAAGAAACATATTATCCTGGTAGAAGAGACTGAGATGACTATGTTACAGGCAATGTATGAATCCAATCTGGATATTTCACACTTGGCTTAAAATGTGCTTGTCATTTTATATAATTCCCAGGTATTGCATAGAATGCCTAGGAAAAGTATGTAACAACGAAGAGATTTCAAGACATCGCATACAGACATTGCCGAGGTATTCTATAGAATGGCTGATTTTCATACATTGCCTGTAACATATACACTAGGCATTATGTATAATCCAAGAAGTACTCTGTACAACTCTACTAGCTCTCCATTCTAAGCTAACACTTTCGGGAACCCGCACGTATCTCTGTAACGGGCCCCCAAAAGTTACAGCTCAAAATGGAGAGCTGATCACACCTGAGCACCTGGAAATTCTGAGTACGGCCAACACACCGCTCACCTGTACTCTAAACTCCCATAGAACAGAATGGAGAGTCATGCACAAGCCTTGCGGCCTGTTCCCAAGAAAGGTGCGGGTCCCAGAGGTGGAACCTGCACCTATCAGACTTTGATGACATATCCTAGCGATCCCCCATCCATGGTGGGAACACCCCTTTTAAGGCTTAATAAATTAATTGTTTTTAACTGTCAGAGCACTGGTCTAAAAAAAATCATTTAAGCCACCTGGAGTAGATTCCTGGCTTAACTTGTGCTACTTTTTGGCGCAAACTTCAGGAAATTTGTCCGTCACTGTAAAACCATGCCCTTTTTTGCTAATCACCACCCACTTTTTAAAAAACCAAGTGAGCTCGGCATTAGATAAATCAAGTCACAACATTTTTGCACAAAATGTTTTTGACATTTACGCCAAAATACTGACATAAATCACTTCATAATTTTGTTTTTTTGGCTATAGTTGAAAAATGGGTCACCACTATAAACTACCATAAACAGAGTCTTATGGTTTGTCAACATTATCCTAAAGCTGCCCATCCCCTGATAGGGATAACGCAACACCCGAGTATATTAAAAGGGGGGTTGGGGGGAGGGTTTAGCCACCAAAATAAATTCGTACAGGCTTCTAATACTAAAGATAGATAAACTTTAGAATATACCTTCGATTTGACACCACCAAGCACCGAGGTGTTGTCCAGTAATGTGAGGCTACAGGAATCTACTCAGAGGTCGAACACCTTTAAGCCCCCTTCACATGATGTTTTGTGACTCATTAACTGGATTCGTAAGGAAAGATAATATACAGAAGTAATGTATTTTTCTCCAGGTCTTAGAATAAAAAGTAAAAATTTTATTTCATTCTTTAAAAAAATGTAGTTACAAGAAACAGAAAATCATCCCGCTGACGGGTTTCGGGCTAGTCTGCCCTTAATCGTAGCATGTTTCATCTATAATTTCTGTATCATGTAACTACATTTCTTAAAGAATTTAATAAAATTTTTACTTTTTATTCTGGAAGCTGGAGAAAAATACTTTTCTGTGTCTTACCTGCAACCCAGCCATCCTCGGGTAATCTCAGTGCACCCTAATGTGCTGTCACGTGCACACGCCCTGAGTTTTAAATTATTTGAGTGGGACATTGATGCAAGAGCAAACATGCATTTTTGTGTTTTCTGTCACGTAAGGAAAGCTAGATTGTGTTAGAGCCACAGGAAATCGAGCACACAGTCTCTTGGACTACATTCAATCTATTTCACGACTGTACGTGTTCTATGTGCTGGACCACACAGGACATAAAGCAGATAGGATTGTGAAAAGAAGCAAACATAGCTATTGTTTCCTATGGTTCTGATGCAGTATATGTCGGAACATCTTTTTCACCAATACTGGTGACAGAGCCACAAAATGGGATATGAAGGTGCCTAACAACTACTTCAAAACTACAGTTCAATTTATTTGTCCTTTTAAGCACACCTATAACACAGACAGGTCCATGTGTACACACACATGCTATTTTTCTTGCACAACATACAGTTGAACAAAATATTTCAAACTCATTTCACAGCGATTTTAAGTGCTGGTTCCCCATTGAATTGAATTTTTCCTATAAATCTAATCCATGTAAGGCCAGGTTCACACTATGTTTTTTGATGCATACTTTGCAGCGGTATTTGTAGGCCAAAACCAGGAATGGAGTCTACACAGAAAAAAAGTATGATGAAAAGGCTTGTACCTCTTCTGTATTTTGTACCCAGCCCTGTGTTTGGTGCATTTTTCGCAGCAGTGTTTGTAAGCCAAACATGGTATGAACCCTGCATAAGGTAATGTTCCCATGGTTGATCTAGATGCCGATTCTGACGCGGATACAAAGCTCAATCTGCTTCAGAATCGGTGTCCAAATCTAACTTCAATCTGCTTTCACTGTTTCTAAGGCTGTGTCCACACGACAAAATACTCGTCGGGTCCTAAAACCACTTAGTACGATGGGCATTTGAACAGTATTTTACACAAAAACTGACTGACTTCAATATTACATTTTTCACTACTTTCAGAGTTAAATCCGGTGGAAAAATGAACGTTAGTTTTTTGCAAATACAGCAGTTCTGAAATCCGACCTATGTAAACTACAGCTCTGATTTCTATTAAAGGTCTATGGCAGTGTTTCTCAACTCCAGTCAGGTTTTCAGGATTTCCTCAGTATTGCAAAGGTGATATCTTTACTGTCGGTGCATTCTGCACAGGGGATATCATTATGGTCAGTACATTCTGCACAGGTGATATCAATTTAAGGTCATGCATTCTGCACAGGTGATTCATTATGGTCAGTGCATTCTGTACAGGGGATATCAATATTGGTCAGTGCATTCTGTACAGGTGATATCATAAATGTCAGTTCATTCTGCACAGGTTTATCATTATTGTCAGTGCATTCCTGCACAGGTGAATCATAATGGCCAGAGCATTCTGCACAGGTGATATCATTATGGTCAGTATCATTCTGCACAGGTGATATCATTATGGTCAGTACATTCTGCACAGTGATATCATGATGTCATGTATTCTGCACAGGTGAATCATATATTGTCATGTATTCTGCACAGTGTGAATCAATATTGCAGTGCATTCTCACAGGTGTATGATTACTGTCAGTGATTCTGCACAGGATATCATTAATGTCAGTGCCTTCTGCACCAAGGTGATATCATATTGACAGACATTCTGACACAGGTGATATAATTATTGTCGGTGCATTCAGCACAGGTGATATCATATATTGTCAGATGCATTCTGCACAGGTGATAACATTAAGGTCAGTGCATTCTGCACAGTGATATCAATATTTCAAGTGCAATTCTGCACAGTGATATCATTATTGACAATTGCATTTTTATTCCCCCACTGCACAGTCGATTATCATTATTGTCAGTAAATTCTGCACAGTGATTATCCATTATGGTCAGTGCATTCTGCACAGGTGATAATCATTATTGTCAGTGCTTCCTGCCCAGGTGATATCATTATTGTCATTGCATTCTGCACAGGTGAATATCATTATTGTCAAGTGCAATTACTGCACAGGTTGATATCATTATTGTCAGTGATTCTGCACAGGAGATATCATTATGGTCAGTGCATTCCTGCACAGGTGTATATCATATTGTCAGTGTATTCCTGCACAGGTGATATCATTATAGTCAGTACAATTCTGCACAGGTGGATATCATTATGGGTCAGTGCATTCTGCACAGGTGATATAATATTGTCAGTGCATTCTGCACAGTGATATAATAATGGTCAGTATGCATTCTCACAAGCTTGATATCATTACTGTCAGTTGCATTCTGCACAGGTGGCAAATCATTAAAGTCAGTGTATTCTGCACGAGGTGATATAATTATTGTCAGTGTAATTCTGCACAGGTGATATTCATTATTGTCATTGTATTCTGCCACAGGTGATAACATTATTGTCAGTACATTCTGCACAGGTGATATCATAGTCATGCATTCTGCACAGGTGATATAATTATTGTCAGTGCATTCTGCACAGGTGATAGCAATTACTTGTCAGTGCATTCCTGCCACAGGTGATATCCTTAATGTCAGTGTAAATTCTGCACCGGTGGATATCATATGTCATTGAATTCTCACAGGTGATACATTATACTGTCAGTGCATCCTGCACAGTGATATCCCAATGTTTGACAGTGCATTCAGCACAGGTGAATCATTGTTGTCAGAACATTCTGCACATGTGATATCATTATGGGTCATGGCATTTCGCACAGTGATAACATTATGGTCAGTGCATTCAGCACAGTGATATCATTATTGTCAAGTGGCATTCTGTCACAGGTGATTTCAATTATTGTCAGTACATCTGCACAGGTGATAATCAATATTGGTCAGTACATTCTGCACAGGTGATATCATTACTGACAGTGTATTCTGCACAGGGGATATCATTAATTGTCAGTGCATTCTGCTCAGGTATATCATTATTGTCAGTGCATTCTGCACAGTGATATCATTATTGTCAGTACAATCTGCACAGGTGATATCATAATTTCAGTGCTTCTGCACTAGTGATATAATTATGGTCAGTGGCATTCTGCACAGTGATATAATTATTGTCAGTGCATTCTGCACAGGGTGAACTCATTAAGTTCAGTGCCATTCAGCACAGGTGATATCATTAATGTCAGTACATACTGCACAGTATATCATTATTGACAGTAACATTCTGCACAGGTGATAACATTATTTCCAGTACATTCTGCACAGGTGATATCATTATGGTCCGGCATTCTCACAGGTGAATATCATTTAAGTCAGTGCATTCTGCACAGGTGTTAATCATTATTGTCAGTACATTCTGCACAGGAGATATCTATTATTGACAGTGCATTCTGCACAGTTGATAATCATTACTGTCAGTGCATACTGCACAGGAGATATCCATTAAAGTCAGTGCATTTCTGCACAGGTGATATCATTATTGTCAGTACATTCGTGCACAGAGATATCATTAATGATCCGTACCATTCTGCACAGGAGATATCAATTGTCATGCATTCTGCACCGGTGATATCATTAAGGTCAGTGTAATTCTGCACAGGTGATATCATTACTGTTCATACATTCTGCACCATAGCTATCCATTACTGACAGTACATTCTGCACAGGTGATATAATTGTCAGTGCATTCTGCACAGGTAAATCATTATGGTCAGTGTCATTCTGCACTAGGAGATACATTGCGTCAGTGTAATCAGCACAGGTGATATCATTATGGTCAGTGCATTCTGCACAGTGATATCATTAAGGTCATGCAATCTGCACAAGGTGAATATCATTAATGGTCATGCATTCCAGCACAGGTGATAACAAATAATAGTCCGTGTATTCTTCACAGGTGAAATCATACGCAGTGCAATCCCGCACAGTGTGATATCAATTAAGGTCATGCAATTTCTGCACTAGGAGATATCATACTGTACATGCATTCTGCCCAGTGATATTATTGTCAGTTGCATACTGCACAGGTGATATCATTAAAGTCAGTGCATTCTGCACAGGTGATATAATTACTGTCAGTGCAATACTGCACAGGTTGATATCATTATTGTCAGTACAATCTGCACAGGAGATATCATTATGGACAGTGCATTCTGCACAGTGATATCATTATAGTCAGTACAATTCTGCACAGTGATATCATAAATAGTCATCGCAATTCTGCACAGTGAAATCATTATAGTCCGAACATACTGCACAGGTGATACCATTTATAGTCATACATACTGCACAGGTGATATCATTATATGTCGGTGCTCTGCACAGGTGATTACCATTAATGTCAGTACAGTTCTGCACAGGTGCTATCGAATTATGGTCAGTGCATTCGCACAGGTATATCATTTTGTCCAGTACAGTCTGCACAGGTAGATATTCATTATTGTCATAGTATTCCTGCACCCAGTTGGATATCATTATAGTCAGTGAATCTGCACACGGTGATAACATTATAGTCAGTACAATCTGCAAACAGTGATCTCATTATGGTCATAGCATTCCTGCACAGGTGAAATCCATTTATGGACCAGATGCATTCTCACAGGAGATATCCTTGCTGTCAGTGTATTCTGCACAGGGGATATCAATTATTGTCAGTGCATTCTGCACAGGTGATATCATTTTGATGGTCAGTGCATTCTGCACAGGTGATATCATTATGTCAGTGTAATTCTGCACAGGTGATATAATTACTGATCAGTGCATTCTGCACAGGTGATATTTATTGTCAGAGCACTGACACAGTGATATTCATTTATGGTCAGTGCATTCTGCACAGTTGATACATTATTGTCAGTACATTCTGCACCAGGTGATATCATTATTGTCAGTACTGTCTGCACAGGTGATATCATTACTGTCAGTGCATTCTGCACAGGTGATATCATTATGGCAGTGCATTCTGCAACAGGTGCTATCATTATTGTCATGCCTTCGCACAGGTGATATCATTATGGTCAGTGTATTCTTCACGATTGGATATCCTTATTGTCAGTGCATTTCTGCCACAGGTGATAGCATTACGGTCAGTGCCATTCTGCACAGGTGATAGCATTATGGTCAGTGCATTCGTGCACGGGGATATCATTATGGAGTGCAATTCTGCAACAGGGAAATCATTATTGTCAGTGGCATTCTGCACAGGGGATATCATTATTGTCAGTGCATTCCTGCACAGGGGATATTCATTTAATGTCAGTGTATCTGCACAGGTGATATCATTATTGTCAGTGTATTCTGCACAGGTGATATCATTAATGGTCAAGTGCAATCTGCACAGGTGATATCATTATTGTCAGTGCCATTCTGCACAAGGTGATATCATTATTGTCAGTGTATTCTGCACAGGTGATATCCTTATGACAATGCAATCTGCCACAGGTGATATCATTATTGTCAATGCATTCTGCACAGGTGATAATCATTATGGTCAGTGTAAGCTGCACAGGTGGATAATCAATACGGTCAGTGCATACTGCACAGGTGATATCATTACGGTAAGTGCATTCTGCACAGGTGAATCATTATTGTCAGTGCATTTCTGCCACAGGTGTATTGTCAGTGCATTCTCTCACAGGTGATATCATTGTCAGTGCAATCCTGCACAGGTGATAAACATTGTCAGTGCATGTCCCCTGCACAGGTGATATCATTATTTGTCAGTACATCCTGTCAGGTGATCTCATTAAGGTCAGTGTATTCTGCACAGGTGATATCATTATGTCAGTGCATCTGCACAAGGTGATATCATTACTGTCAGTGCATTCTGCACAGTGATATCATTACGGTCCAGATGCATTCTGCCAGGTGTACATTATTGTCAGTGCATTCTGCACAGGTGATATCATTAATGTCAGTCAGTTCTGCACAAGTTGATATCATTATTGTCAGTGCATTCTGCACTGGTGATATCATTATTGTCAGTGCATTTTGTGGGAGATCCTGAAAACATGACCTGTTGGTGGGTCTTGAGGACTGGCGTTGAGAAACACTGGTCTATGGAGATGGTTTTATAGCCCGTTTTTGACGGATTTGAAAATCTGAATCAGCGACAGAAACTGACTGGAAAAGTTTGCCCTGTAGACGAACCATGACATATGTTATCACTGCATAACTTTCATCAAAGAATATTGGTAATAGCATTGGTCATACTCGGTGATTTCAACTGTGCCAACATTAGCAGCTAGGAAAATTTCCAATCTACCCATCGATCGTTAGTGTCATCATTGTGAAGCAGAAGCATCTTAGGCTACGTTCACACGGCTTATTTCGGTGCGTATTTACGGACGTATTTACGTCCGCAAATACGTCCCGAAATACGTTTCAAATACGTGTCACAAAGTGTGGCACGTATTTCGCATCGTAAATACAATCCCATTCATTACTATGGGATTTACGTTGCAAAAGCCCGCCTCAATATGTTGACAGGGACTTAACTTTACGATCGAAAATTATGACATATTTACCCCGCAAGAAACGTCGCGAAAATACGCCTCATGTGAATGATGAGGCCCGTATTTTAAACATTGAATCAATTGCAAAATCTACTTGTTCATATTAGAAACGTATTTGGGGACGTAATTGCGGACTAAAAAAGTCCGTAAAATATGCCAGAAAAGAGCCGTGTGAACGTAGCCTAAAGGCAACAACTGCTGAACCCCAGGATGAAGTCACAAAGTGGGACCAAACTGTGCAGCGCATGATGTGGAAAAATCACCTATCCTCTGATGCATCTGTATCTGGAAATGATACCAGACTCAAGAACTGTGCATTAACAGCGGCAAGAGATGGATTTCCACAATCCAGCGGCTGAGCCCGAGTCCACCGTACAGCAAGTCATGCCCCAACTGCCAGTAAAGCATGCCACCACTGGAGACATGTTCTCTGACATAAGCCCCAGCTCTCACTTCTGGCAGTCTGATAAACAGATCTGGGTACAGCTACTGCCCAGAGAACAACACCTCCTGGAAGGTATGGGGCATATAAAGAAGAAGGAGAATGATACGGCGCTGTGCATCAGCATTTGGGCTCAACCCCTTAATCCCAGTGGAGGGTAATGTTAATGCTACAGCATATAAAGACACTTTAGATGAGCTTTTCCTGTTCCAGCATGACTAGGCCCCTGTGTACACAGCACGGCCCCATGGTTTGAGGAGTTTAGAGTAGGGGAACTTGAGTGATCTAAACAGTCCAGACCTCAACCCCTATTAAACAGCTTTAAAGGGGTTCTCTGCGAAAAGATGAAAAACAAATACATAACCTACATGTCATAATGAAAAAATTCCCAAATACCTTTAATCATAAAAGTCGGCTCGTTTTGTCAAGGGGATTATCGTTATGGGAAAAGAAAATGGCCACCAGGCTCCTTCCTGTGCAGAAACCTGTCTGGAATGCAGAGTATAGCAGTAGGACAAACTAAATTACTTCCTGGTTAGGGTGCTTTCTTTATGCGTTTTTTGTGCAGAAAGACACAGCAATTAATGATATACATTGTTGCACAAAAAATGCATCAAAAACGCACCGTGTGAAAGCACCCTTAGGCTGACTGACATCACTGAGCATGTGTGCTGTGAATAGTCAGTCTGAGAGACTTGTAGTGTGAGAGATGGCTCTGAAGTGTATAAAGGAGACTGTTTCAAATACAAGTGTGCATATATGTGTGTGTACATTGCCATATATGAATACATTTGGTGTGGATATAGTAAATAGAATCTATAGCTCAGCTGGGAAAAAGCAGGCTTTGTGGGAAATGTAGTTTGGAGCGTGCGCCTAGCTGCTGTAGCTCCACCCATTAGCCCAGTGAGGAGAAAGATCCCACATGGCAACGTCATGTGATATAACAGCGTTTGTAAGTGGTTCACACTCTGTATTGTGACATATTACTGCTTATCTTTAGTAGTCCTCCATTATATGGTCTTATCTTTTGGGGTTTCTCACACAACCCTTTTAAGCAATAGACACCAACTATAAGCAAGACCTTCTCATCCAACCTGACCTCCCAAATATGCAAATGGAATGAATGAGCACAAATTCCCATCAACACACTTGCCCTTGTGAAGACCTCTGAGAAGAGTTGAGGCTGATAGGGCAAGAACACACGGCGTACTTGTGGCGCATACAACTGCGAGACGCAAAACGCCTTCGTTGTGTCATTGACATGATGTGCTTGCTTTCTGCCTCCTATACTTTATTATTTCACGGCACATATACGCCTGTAAGAATGTCAATTCTTTTCAGGGATGCTGAATATTACAAGAGTAAAATACATGTTGTGTGAATGACACCGTGTATTTATACTGCAGTCTGGGAGAAGGGTTTAGAACATCGTTTAAGGCGTATTTTAGAAATCCGCGCCAAAGTATACTGTGTAAACATGCTCTTATAGCCACAAACATGGGCGCAACCCCATATGGTTTCAAAATGAAATGTCCAACAAGCTCACTTATAAGCGTGAGGGTCAAGGGTCCCATGCTCAAGGAATGCAAGGTAAGTAGAGAGGTTTTCGGCAATGTTTTCGCTTCCAAAAAAAGCCGCCAAAATGCCCCCAGTTCATTCTTACTGATTCCTATATAAAACAGCGTTGTAGTTCACGCACAACAAGGTTTAATGCACGTTTTAGGCGCTTCCTTGGAAGCTGTTCTGGGCGCTGAAAAAGAAGCATCATGTCAATTCTTGAAGCGTTTTCAACGCTGAAAATCCCCTTGGGAATTAATGGAGAGCTTCAAATCCTCGGTGCGTTCCTAGACATGTTTATCGGAGTGTTTGTGATGCGTCTTTCGCCGCGGTTTTTGCCCTGGCTATTAATTTGTATGGTTGAAAACCTCATCTGAAAAGGTGCTTCTTAGGCGAGGTTTTGGCGCTGATTTGGGCACTGAAAATTCAGCATCCAAATCAGCCATGTGAACATATCCTAATATGGTTTAAATTGGGCACCAGGGTTAACTGGTAAGAGACTATTTGTACTTGTGACATTCTTTAGAACCTTTCTGAAGAAAGCCTAGATATTTCTACATTATTATGATAAACCATGTGTGCAAAGTTTATCAAGCCCGGAGATATTATTATATGATAAACAGCAGCTATACTGGAAAACAATAGGTACTGCATTAAGAGACATTACCTCTCTGTTAGAGACTCTACAGAAGCATAACAGAGAGACATGAAAGAGGTCAATGAGGTGCATCTAACCCTGAGCTGCATCTAAGGCTATGTTCACACGGCTGATTGTCGCTGTAATTGCGGGACAGATTTCGTCCGCAATTACGCCATGTGTATGGGGGCATTAGCTCCCCGGCCCCATAGACTTTCATTATCCACGGCGCGGATGCTGCCGGGATAATGAGCATGTCACTTTCTCCCCGCTCGCGAAATATGGCGAGCGGGGAGAGGAGACGGAATCCATAGTTCTCTATGAAAACTGTGGATTACCGTAATGACTGGCACGGATTTCAGCCGTATTTGCGCGCATCTGTCCTAAAATCAGCCATGTGAACACAGCCTAAGAATTACAGGAGATGCCCATGATCAGAAAAAACATGACTGACTCCTTCTGGAAACAGTGCTACATCTGTCCAGAGGATGTGCCTGGTACTGCAACTCAGCTGACCTGCGCCGATACCACACAGAACCCAGAAACACAAGTGGCGCTGTTTTTTGAAAGTTTTATAATCCTTGAAAGACCCTTTCACTATGAGGCTGCATTCACATGATGTTTTTTCATGTGTATTTTGCATCAGGATTAGTAAGCCAAAACCAGGAATGGGTCCAAAACACAGAAGAGCTACAGGTCTTTAAATTATACTGTTTCTCTATGTAGCTTCATTCCTGGTTTAAGCTTATGAATGCTGCTGCAAAATAAGCACCGGAAAACACTGTGCTGTGTAGTCTACAGCTCGGATTTTGTATTGAGGTCTATGGGGTTGGTTTACAGTCAGATTTTTGTGGATTTGAAATACTGAAGCCGCTTAAAAATCCAACAGTAAATCACTGTTGTGTAGACGTAGCCTAAAATGTTATGTAAAGAGATAGAACTCAGTCAAACAGTACCTGCGAAGCCTGTAAACTCAAGTAGACTAAGTTTGTATTATACTCTGTAAAAAACCTAAGTTCAAACTCTATTCTCCACTTAGTCTTTCAGCTGGTTTCTTTACTCTTCTAGAGGCGCAGGCGGAAATTCTTTATTCCTTCTGCTCATTTAAATCTCTTACCTGAAAATACCATGTTCTCTAAGCAGAGTTACACAGACCCTGGATAAGGTAGGTTGTCACCGGCATGCACGCCATAGACTATTTCCACACAGCGTGCAAAAACTATTGCATTTTCGACGGTTATAGGATTCTACGTAAAACCGCTGAAAATCCGATTGTTTTGGATGCCCATAGACTTTAACCCCTTTAGCCGAACACCTGAAAAGTAGTTAATGGCCAGAACATTTTTTTTAGTTTTTGCCTCCTTGCGTTTCAACATTTTTTAAATGGCGCACTTTTTGAGGCCTTGTTTTATTCGAACAAATTGTACTTTTTGGGGGAATGTTTAAGTTCCCTTATAATAATTGCAGAATTTTTTTTTTTTTTTTTTGTAATTTTTTTTTACACTATTACATTTCACACTTAACTTGTTAGATTAATTTTTAAGGGATATTACGCGGGGGGGATACCAATTGTTTTTTTTGTGTGTTTGTATACCAATTATTTTTTATAAATATTTATTTTTATTTAATTTTTTATTTTTTATTCTTTTTTTTTTTTTTTCATTTGATTTTTTTTTTTTACTTTTTTTTTTTTTTTTAAAAATCCCCTGAAGGGGAACTTTTTTTTTTTTTTTTTTTTTTTTTTTTTTTTTTACCATTGGTAAAGTATTAGCATATTCATTATGCTAATACATTCTAATCTGTGCAGTCTGACATTAGGCAGTGATATAGGAACACCACAAAGTGGTGTCCTAGTATGGCTTAGTACACAGACATGGCTTGGGGCTCTCTTAGGTCCCCAGGGCTGTTGTGCAGCCGTTCTCGAGCTCTGTGGGTCACCGGGCGTTCCGATCAACGACAGAACAGTCGGCGGACCGTTTGATTGCACTGCTGTGGTAAGCACCGCCTAGCAATCAAAGGGTTTAAAGCACCGGGTTGCGGAGGGTTTCCTCTGCACCCGGTTTGCTTGCAGGGGAGGCTCTGGGATCAGGGCTGTGTAGTACAGCCCCGATCTCAGCGCAGCTGCGGCACCGGACGCCGCAAACCCCAGAGTCTACAGCGATGCCAAAAGACGTCGCTGCAGACGAATGAGTTAAGTGAAAAATACGACTGTAGTCTAAAACAGGTGTTTTTGTTGTTTCCCCTTTGTTCTCTGGCGCTGCGGTTTTTGAGCGTATTTTAAAACGCTCAGTTGCCTGGCATCTTTCCATTGGATTTCCCGTTACATTCAATTGTTTAGGAAGACGGGAAAAAAAAAAGCTTAAAACGGCCATGGGTAGTGCATGCGCAAAACGTGACAAAAACTAGCGGTCGTGAAATGACAAAAACCGTCATTTGGATGTTTTTAGTGGATTTCCCCCCCACAAAGGGTGCCTTAAAATAAATGCGCAAGTCCCTTTCCACACCTTGGTTCGGGTCCGCTGGGGCTGATTTTTACATCTTTTCTCTTATACTGACGATCCCGCACGAGCAGAGCAGCACATAGTATCACTGGTATGACACCTCGTAAAGGAAAGCGGCTGGTGAAAATACATTCTGTAAGACAACTTCTTTCTACACACTACAGTAGGAGTGACCTGTAGTGTAACAAAGGGCAGTCGGGCTGGCAGTTTCAGTTTATATGAATTGAAGCAGTAACAGAACGTGAAAAGAGCACACAGTAATGTCACTCTACTGAGATTACTGCACCTACGTATAGCCGCACTATTAGAGGCAAGTCCCTCCTTCTACGTGATGCTCTGTTCCAGAATGCACTAATTTTCCTGTTAAAATTGACGGGGCAGTGGCGGAAGGAAACCAGATGGACACCATTTGATCATTGTAACGCAGGTCAAATTCCACCTCTGTGAACGGAGGATACCAAAACATACCAGATAAAGTTGGAGCTGAAATAAAGGGTTGTCTAACGTGGGGTTTCCATTGACCACAGAGCAGAGTTGTCACCACCAGAGGTTAAAGATTGTACACAGAGACCAAAAAGCACTTAAAGGATTTGGAAGTGAGCAGTAGAGGAGGATTTTTACTTTGTCATTTAAAAGGGTATTCTGTAGGCTCATTCACCCGCTTATAGACGACGTAATTGCGGGGGATGGATATCGCCCCGCAATTAACGCCGGCTGGGGGGGCGGGGCGGGTCCGGGGGGCCGGCAAGCTACCCCCATAGACATTCATATTCAAGGCGCGGAAATAATGTGACATGTCAACTTCTCCCCCGCGGCGATTCGCCGAAGTGGGGAGAGGAGACTGACTCCATAGAGTTTCTCTATGAGAACTGTGATTCCCGTAGTTACTGGACGGAATGGGAGCCATATTGCAACGCAAATCCGGCACGCCAATTACGGTCCAAAATCAGCGCCCAAATAAGCCGTTGTTGGTGGAAAGAGGGCTACACTTAACAAATGGAATTAGTCCAGAAAGCACCACAACTGGTTGCTACACCGTCCCGGTGATTGCAGCAGCTGTCACATAAACTGGCTGCAGTGGTCACATGTGGTAAATCCAGCATGCGGACCGCATTGGCCTGTAAATGGCTACAGCGGTTCACGGGTGGTAGTAAAATCAGCATGCCGTACCGGACATGGTGTAAATGGCTGCAGGGTCACGTGTGGTTAATCCCGCATCGCGGACCGACATGGCCTGTAATGGATTGGCAGCGGTCACGTTGGTAAATCCAGCATGGCGACCGACATGGCCTTGTAAATGGCTGCAAGCGGTCACGTGTGTAATTCCAGCATTGCGACCCGACATGGCTTAACTGGCTTACAGCGGGTCCACGTGTGGGTATATCCAAGCATGCGGACCGACATGGCTGTAATATGGCTGCCAGCGGTCATGTGGTAAATTCCAGCATGCGACCGACATTGGCCTGCTAATGGTACAGCGGTTCACGTTTGTGGTAAATCCGCATGCGGACCGTCGAAGGCCTCAGTAAATGGCTTGCAGCGGTCACGTGTTGGTAAATCCCTGCATGCGGGATCCGACATGGCCTTGTAATTGGCTGCAGCGGTCACATGTGGTAAATCAGCATGGCGAACCGACATGGCTGTAAATGGCTGCAGCGGTTCACGTGTGGTAAATCCAGCATGCGACCGAATGGCCTGTAAATGGCTGCAGCGTGTCACGTGTGTAAATTCCTCATGGCGGACCGACATGCTGTTAAATGCTGCAGCGGGCACATTGGTAAATTCCAGCATGCGACGACATGGCTGTAAATGGCTATTGCAGCGGTCCACGTGTGGTAAATCAGCATGCGACGCCGGCATGGCCTGTAAATGGTGCAGCGGTCACGCTGTGGTAAATCCCGCGA
Organism: Phyllomedusa bahiana; assembly: GCA_025379985.1. NCBI lineage: Eukaryota > Metazoa > Chordata > Amphibia > Anura > Hylidae > Phyllomedusa > Phyllomedusa bahiana. Next base: position 143,654 of record JAODAL010005075.1, read on the forward strand.
TGCGAACGAAATGGCCTGTAAATGGCTGCAGCGGTTCACATGTGGTAAATCCAGCATGCGACGACATGGCCTGTTAAATGGCTGCAGCGGTCAAGTGTGGTAAATCCCGCATGCGACCGACATGGCCTGTAAATGGCTGCAGCGGTCACGTGTGGGTCCCGGGGGGGGTGGTAAATCCAGCATGCAACTCGAATGGCCTGGTAAATTGGCTGCAGCGGTCACGTGTGGTAAATCCAGCATGCGACCGACATGGCCTGTAAATTGCTGCCGCAGTCACGTGTGGAATACCCAGCATTAGACCGCCGTGGTCTGTGAATGGCTGCAGCGATCACATGTGGTATACCCGGCATGCGACCGACGTGGCCTTGTGCAAAAATGGGCCTGCACCGATCAACGTGTGGATATACCCAGCTGGACCAAACGGGTCTGTGAACGGTGCAGCCTCACCTTGGAATTACCGGCATGCGACGACTTGGTCTGTGAATGGCTGCAGCCATCACTGTATGGGACTACCCAGAATGTACCAACGTGGTCTGTGAATGGCTGCAGCCATCACCTGAGGTATGCCCAGCATGCTACCAACGTGGTCTGTGAATGGCTGCAGCGATCACATGTAGTATACCCAGCATGCTACCAAAGTGGTCTGTGAATGGCTGCAGCGATCACCTGTGGAATACCCAGCATGCTACCAACGTGGTCTGTGAATGGCTGCAGCCCTCACCTGTGGTTATTACCAGCATGCTACCAACGTGGGACTGTAATGGCTTGCAGCCATCACCTGTTGGTATAACCCAGCATGCTACCAAGTGGTCTGTGATGGCTGCAGCGATCACATGTAGTATACCCAGCATGCTACCAAAGTGGTCTGTGAATGGCTGCAGCGATCACATGTAGTATACCCAGCATGCTACCAGAGTGGGCTGGGGATGGCTGCAGCGGTCACATGTGGTATACCCGGCATGCGATCGACGTGGCCTGTGAATGGCTGGAGCGGTCACATGTGGTATACCCGGCATGCGATCGACGTGGCCTGTGAATGGCTGCAGTGATCACCTGTGGAATACCCGGCATGCGATCGACGTGGTCTGTGAATGGCTGCAGCCATCACCTGTGGTATACCCAGCATGCTACCAACGCGGTCTGTGAATGGCTGCAGCCATCACCTGTGGTATACCCAGCATGCTACCAACGCGGTCTGTGAATGGCTGCAGCCATCACCTGCGGTATGCCCAGCAGGGCTACCAACGTGGTCTGTGAATGGCTGCAGCCATCACCTGTGGTATGCCCAGCATGCGACCGACGTGGTCTGTGAATGGCTGCAGCGATCACCTGTGGTATGCCCAGCATGCTACCAACGTGGTCTGTGAATGGCTGCAGCCATCACCTGTGGTATGCCCAGCATGCTACCAACGTGGTCTGTGAATGGCTGCAGCCATCACCTGTAGTATGCCCAGCATGCGACCGACGTGGTCTGTGCAGGGCTGCAGCCATCCCCTGTGGTATACCCAGCATGCTACCAACGTGGTCTGTGAATGGCTGCAGCCTTCACCTGTGGTATACCCAGCATGCTACCAACGTGGTCTGTGAATGGCTGCAGCGATCACATGTTGTATACCCAGCATGCTACCAACGTGGTCTGTGAATGGCTGCAGCCATCACCTGTGGTATACCCAGCATGCTACCAACGTGGTCTGTGAATGTCTGCAGCGATCACATGTAGTATACCCAGCATGCTACCAACGTGGTCTGTGAATGGCTGCAGCCATCACCTGTGGTATACCCAGCATGCTACCAACGTGGTCTATGAATGGCTGCAGCCATCACCTGTAGTATGCCCAGCATGCTACCAACGTGGTCTGTGAATGGCTGCAGCGATCACATGTGGTATAACCAGCATGCGACCGACGTGGCCTGTGAATGGCTGCAGCGATCACATGAAGAATGAACGGGGGAAGTCATCTGCCGGGATCACCAGGACAGTGATGCAGTGATGGAACGGGAGAGTTTCCAAGACAAGCTTTCTTTCCTTCTATTTTTTAATCATGACCCAACAGAATAATGAGCATTTGATGGTGTCGGGTCACCCCTTTAATGCAGTTGGCGACTGCTTTGATGACGCACTGTACATGGCAATGAAATCTGCAACACAGTCCAATACTGTAAAAAAGAACACAAACCAGTCTGATGGAAGCGAAAAGTCCACTGCTCTGGCCTGGAGTCAGGTAAAAGCAGCTGAACACACTGAGTCTTGTTGCCCATAGCAACTAACCAGAGCTCAGTTTTATATATATATATATATATATATATATATATATACACACACACACACACACACACACATCCAGGTACCCACATGTTAAATACTAATACGGAAAATATAAATTTTGGCGGTGTTTTGCTTTTTCTTTTTGCCCGTCATTATTTATTTTGGTTTTTCTTGTTGGCCTTGTTGTGATTTCCCACAACATCCATTCCTGAGGTGGATGAATCCTCATCTAGTAAATGGAGGCGGAAAATCTGCCTCTGAAATCAGCATCAAATGCATGTCCAAAATGTAAGTTCTCAAGACTGATTTTGCAGTATCCAAATCAGCTTCAAATCTTTGTCTGAAAACACCTCATACGCAGCAGGTTCCTGACAAGGATTTGACGGGTTCTTGATGTGATCTTCAGTGCTGTTTTCTTTCTGAATCACCCATACAAATGTCCATAGGAATCAATGCAGAGCTTCCAATTCACGGCACATCTGTAGAGAAGGTTCTGAAGCTCTCCACTGATTCCTATGTGCGTTCTACATTGTACACACCTAAACAATTGACATCACTTCTTTTTCAACTCCAGAAAACGTGCGCCAAAGCCTTGTTTTGTGTGAACTATGATGCGGTTTTCCATAGCAAACAGTGAAAATGAAACAGGGGCATTTGGAGGATTTTTAAACGCGGAAACAGCGTGAAAATCAGCCATGTGAACTGACCCTTTTAGGCCTCTGAGGCACATCAATGTTACTACAATAATTCTGAATGAAATGCACAAGGACTTCTCACACAATGTAATAGGTCAGTGCAATAGTACAGAAAACCACAAGAAGGTAGGAGAGCGGCCGGCGGACAGGACACAGGTGACACCCGCCAGCAATGAACAAAAACCAGGCAGCAGCCAAATAGTAGGAGAAAGAAGGACTGTTGCTTGAGGAACTATAATTCCCAGCATCCCCTGACAACCCGGCTAAAAGCAGGGCACCACCGGCACGTCACGTGACAGCGTCCAGAGTAATGGTGCATGCAGGGTTAATGAAAGCCAGTGCAGTAGCTACAGTCATGTCACCCGCACTACAGCGCAGCCCTAATGCCCCGAGTCCCCCTCCGCTCCACAAGTTACTACCTTCCACTCCGCAGCTGGGGCTGGAGACCTACCTTGCCGGCGTGTTGACCCTGGTAACCTGACACGCCGCAGCCAATCAGAGCTGGGGGCGTGCTCTACGTCACTACCGGAGGAACTCGATTCTGTTACAAGAGCGAAAAAACTGCGCAGACATTCTGTCCTCAACAGCGGAGCCATTTTGTGTGTGAAAACTAAAAGTGTGTTGTAGTGCGCATGTCTACACCCTGTTATGGGCTATGGAATGAATGCCGCAGCTCGGAGAGACAGTCACTAATGGCTCCACACGCGTCCATGTTTTTGTTAAATAGAGAAGTACCCTGCTCCTGCAGTCAGAAGCTTCTCTCTACAGTGTTAGCAGCAATTTAGGCACTTGTCTACTCATTCACAATTGCACTCCAGTATGCCAGTTCTCCCAGAGATGTGGGACATCTCCTGGCTGTTAGTTCTCTACACCTTAGACTCCTCTCTATTCCTGGACACCCCCAGCACATCGCCCTTGGCCCCCCAATACTGCTCTTTAACTTGCAACTGGGTCATGATCCAAACTGCGCTATTCCTGAACATCTGTCCTAGCTCTGTCTTGGATGACGTGGAAAAAAGGCATCAGATAACAAGGAATTCCCATCCATAAGGTTTGCCAACTCTAAAAAGCTCTTTCATGGTATGGACAAGAGAGAAGACCACAAAGAGGATCAGAGTGGAGGGCCCTAGAAAGAAGGAGGGTTCCAGCTCCAGCGATGACGAACGGAGCAGCGGTGCACGTGTTCGATCACTGCTCCATTCCATGGTGTCCTCCATTCTTGATCACTGGGAAGAAGAGCAACCTGGTTAACTTTATTAGTTCAGTTAAAATTAAATCCCCACACACAAAAATACCGAAGTCTAAAAAAGGGCACAACATAGGTATTTACTTAATCAAATGTTGCTGGATTACTGGGTATATATACATCTCTACCAGTATAAATCTACAACAGTACATGATACCAATCTAAACATATGTAATACATGCCATAAAGAGAAAAAAA